>QAXN01001860.1:0-13825 GCA_004335795.1 Chlamydomonas sp. 3222 | reverse complement strand
ATTGGTGGTACCGCCCAGATGCTGGCCTGGTGCTTGTGGTGTGCTGGGCGCAGTGGTTTTGGGGCACAGCACTGGGGGCGCGGATCTTTGCCCTGTGCGTGCCGTACGTCGGTTCCGGGTACTTCTGTCTCGTGCAACGCTAGAAGCGTTGCCTCTCGTTTCTGCTGCACGACGTGGGATTTGGGGTGCTTGCTGAGGCTTGGGAGCGGCGCTATGTGGGTCGGTTCTGGAGCTGCTGGCTGACGACCATGAGGAGGGTGAGGCACACGAAGCCATGTCGGCGGCAGCGACGGCAGAGGTGTGCACGTTAGCAGCGGCGTAGGGAGTTCCCGGCGGAGGCAGCACGGGGCCTAGTGCGCGCTGGTGGGTGCAAAAAGGGGCGAGGCCAGCTGTGGGGACGGCTCAGGAGGCATCAGCAACGGCACCAGAACGAGGGGCAGCGCTGTGTGGCACCCCGAGGCGCTGGCTATGCTGGCCATTGCCGTGGGAGGGGAGTGGGAGGAGTGGCCTTTGGGCCAGGCTCTGCATGTGCTGGAGGCGGGGGGTGCGGAGTGCAGATGGGCGGGCGGATGGGCCCGTGCGGCCACGTGCAGCGGCGGCTTCTGGCAGTGGTGCTGGCAGCGGCGAGGTTTGCTGCAGTACTGATTAAGCGAGGCGGGTGTGTAGCCAGCAGGACGTCTTGGCTGCCACCCCTATAGCAACCTGCGGTATGCGGTGCTGCCACCACCGGGGCAGACAGAGACTGGGGCAGGAGGGATGGTGGGCCCGGGGGGAAGGCGGGGGACAGGGTGGAGGCGGACGGGGGACACAGGGGCAGGTTTTCACTTCGTGAGAAGTATGGCAGGTGGGAGCGGGGGAGCAGGGGGGGGCCGGGGGGAGGCGGGCGAGGGGCCGGGATTACGGTGGGGGCACGGGGGAAGGTGGGGACCGCGGGGAGGGAACAGGGCGCAGGAGTGGATGTGGGGGCAAGGGGAAGCCGGGGACGGGGGTCGATGCTTGCTGTCGGCACCATGCTGCGGCTCGACATTGCTGTGCGGTGCGTGCACGTGGGGTGGGACGCTGAGGACCATAGGTAGGAGTTATACTATCAACTTGTTGTAAGTTGCTTTTTTGCATCTTCTAAATGCCTCAGTTGAGCGAGCGAGCTAGCAGGTGCGGACGGTCGAAGGGCCTGACACCATTTCCACGCCCTCGTGCCAGCTATCTCGGTAGCCTTGCCAAGGTTCACGTAGGTGGCTCGAAGGTCAGCGCTGTTTGCGTTGCCGCAAGTGGCACGTGATACTGCGTGCAGAGGACCATATTGTCGATATAGCGAATAGGCCACACAAACACCGCAAGGCAGCGAAGCCTAGCCGCCTCCGGCCAAGTTGAGCCGACTAACAGCCCACACTTGCCGTACAGCCTACTCTTGCCATACGATTCCCGACTGGCAAGCAGCGCGTCCGCAACCAGTCAGTGCAGCAAAAGAAGGTTTCGCGCTACCTGGTACTACATTGGCAGTCCCGGACAGGTATCAGGTTTTCCAGACGCAGGCACTCGCTGTGCTTGCACGTTGGCCCAGTGAGCCCGCACTGGCCCAAACGGCCAACATACCCTGATCCTTCTGGTTGAGGCCGTGCGGCGGACGGAACAGCCGCTTTTGCCTGAAAGGCTGCCTGGTTTGTGCTTCAGGACGGATAGGCGACCTAACATGTACCTGGTGTACTGGATGTTTTGTGGACCACAGGTGAGCGACATTGGGCCAAAAAGGGGCCTGGGCGTGACAAGCGTGCGTCAGATGTTGACATCCCTGCGGGTTATAAAAGCAGCCGGCTACCCGCTCCTGGGGCGGCCTTCCTACGCACTCCCCTACAGCCCCACCGGAAGCACACTACCCATGCGCAGTTCGTGCGTACCCCAATGCTGTTAGCACTGTCCACCAGCCCATCTACGGCATGTTCGACCCACACCAGTCACCTAGTTTTCTGTGTGACAGTGCGCGTCGCTAACAGCTGCAGATGTGAGCCAGTGGACTGCACGCTCCTCGGCCTCATGTGCAGAAACACCACACACACTGTACGGCACACGGTACGCCACACCAGTTGCTTACAGCTGCCCCAACATGCCTAGGCGTACACAATCCATGGCCGCCGCCACTACACCGGCAGCTTATGAGGGCCAGTAAGGACGTCGGAACTACCGGCACCCAGCCGGCCCAATGTCCCTTGCCTGGTCGCTTGTTCGTATTTCAATCCAACAACTGCTCTGCTGCTGGCTTAATAGGCCCTGATCGCGCACCACAGCGTCAAACCACATGCACCAAGTTGGACCCCGCGCTACGCATGCCCGGGCCTCCATCCACAGGCCAAGGTACGCCTGCAGCAGCTATCCACACCTTCATACGCCACCATAGTATCGAGGACACACCCAGTCATGAAACAGGCTCCATTCTCGCATGCTGCTGCCGCAAACCCGCATCCTGCAACCTGAACATCAGCCTCCTGTCCATTACGTCGCCCCAGCACCCAGCGCAGCTCCCACCATCCCCTGCCGAGCAGCTCCCTACACCATCCGCTCCTCGCTGCCCCAGCCCCTGCCCAGTAGCTTCCGCTCCCCCTCCGGCCCCAGCGGCGCCCACCACCTGTTGCTGGGGTCGCCCTTGGTGTGGGCGGGGTACGAGCTGGCCAACGCGGTGAACTTCCCCCACCGCTGGATGCGCTCCTCCGGTGTCAAGCCACTGAAGCCAGCCGGCCGGGACAAGTCGCGAATGGCCGGGACACCACACCCCTCCGCCGCAAACGACTGGATACGCGCAGCCCTACGGAGGAGGGGGATGACCGCAGAGCGGCAAAGGGGAATCGGAAACAGAGGAGGAGGGCGGAGGGTCCAACCAGGTCCAGCAGCAGCAATGAACCAGTACAGCGGGTGTGTGGCAGATGCAGCGCCGTCCTGTGTCGTACGCATGCACACAGATGCTGCAAGCAGGTCAAGCTTGCCATGCCCATCGGCTGGAGCAGATCACTTGCATAAGAATCAACGCCGTAAAGCAGCAGGGCCACAGGGGCGCCGTAAGGTGCGGGGTTAGACCACCCCACGCACGGCACGGCGTGGCACAACAACGCCGTGAATATGCACGCCCACCGAGACACCATGTGGTTGAAACCTCGGCATTCCTGCTCTACCCCCACATGCCACATCCACACCCGCACCCAGCACCCCACCTGAGCACGCGCGCCTCCTGGTACTCCCTCCCCGCCGCCCCCACGTCCGGCCAGCACCGCCCCAGCGCCTCCGCCAGTGCGTGCGCGTCCTCAAATGCGCTGCGCGCGCCCTGCCCCGGGCCCGGGTGCATGGCGTGGGCCGCGTCCCCCAGCCGCAGTAGCCGGCCCCCGGGGCTGGACCAGCGGGACAGCGGGAGGCGGTCGTACAGCGCGCGCTCGAAGATGAGGGACTCGGGGGTGGCCCGGATGATAGCGGTGATGTCGTCCCAGCCTAGCGACTGTTGTGTGGGGCGGGGCAGCGCGAGGAAGGTGCAGGCTTTGTTGAGGACTAGAAGTAACTGCCGAAACGATGCGTAAGGCAAAATGCAGCTTACTGCGGCCTGAAGCTTGCCCTGTCGAGGTGTGCCGGGCTACGTAAAACAGGAGTTGCCCGCTGGATTCCGGCTTCCGGGTGGCCCACACTGCCCCACACACCTGCAGCCGCTCCAGCACGCGTGCAATGCTGCCCGGCACGCCCAGCCCCCCTCGACCCTTGCGCCAGCCGCCCCGCTGCGTGTCGCCGTCGGTGTCGCCAGTGCCGGCGGCGGCGGGGGAAAGGGCAGCTGCGTCCTGGTCCGTGGGGCAGCTGGCGGTGTGTATAAAAGCGGAGGCCCCCCCGGCGCATTCCTCTCCGTTTGCTGCTCTAGCTGCTGCTGCTGCTCGTGCGCACAGTCCTCCCGGTCCCGCCGCTGCTGCTGCTGCTGCTCCTTGCGTTCCTGCAGATCACATGTGAAGGAGGGCCCCTCAGGGTATGCCATGCAAACCTGCCAGAACGTGTAGCCGCTGCCGGCGTCTATGACGTACACATTTGTATTGAAGGGCTTCTGTGTGTAGTAGGGTAGAAAAGGGAGGAGGGAGGGTGGAAATGGTGAGCTGCGGCAGGGCAGCGCGGGGCAGGCGGCATTGCACGCACCAGCGGTCCTGTCTGGAAGTTACCATAGCCTGCTGGCTTTGCCCGTAGGGGCACTAGTGCCTGGAATTCACGCCTGCGACAGCTGCACATTGATTCAGGGAGGCAACACACAGCACGTGACCAGGGCCGTTCGCTCCCTGGTCGTCCGCCACCCCACCCCACAGGGCCGGCAAGGCGCAACGCAGCTGCAGCGCATGGCGGGCAACACTTTTACCACAGGCCGACTTACCTGGGTGGGTTTGTCGGTGATTGACCGCATCTGACCTGCGTAGGCATGGCAACAGGCAGGTGTGCGGTTGAGCCGTACAACACCGATCTCAGGCCTCGGACTGTACCAGCACACACCAGTGCAGCGGCTGCGCTAGCCCACGCGGCACGTTCCGGTTTCACAGGGGCTCTCAAGACAGGCCTGGCCGCCCACTCCCCGACACCGACATACTAACACACGCTGAACACCTCCCTTGAGCTCTGCCGTACACGGGTGCACTTTTATTCACGCACCCACGCACCCTTCGTGTGTGCCCCCCGGGTTGTGCAGCAGGCAGTTCCAGTTCATGTGGCCCAGGTAGCGGGGCCCGGGGTCTGCGGGGCACAGCGCGGCCCGCATGGCGCTGAACACGCCGTCCGCGCCACAGCCAGGCGGGCGGCCGGCCACACAGGGGGCCGGCCGCGGAAGCGGATTACCACGGAGGAGACGGGCCCTCGCCCTGGTGACTCCCCGTCGTGCTGCACTGCTGCTCATGCCTGTCCGTTTGGCTGCTGCTTCCCGTCCGTGTGCCCGTCTCCTTCCTGCTGCCCCTCCCACAGCTCCTCAAACCCTTCCCCTGGTAGCCGCAGTGAACCGCCTCAGGGCACACGAAGGAGGCAAGGAACGCGTGGACCTGGCGAAGGCAAAGAGAGCGCGGAGTGTTAGGTGGGCGGGCTTGGACCACTAATCCCCTAGTGCAGAGACAAGGGACGTGGGGGTTATCAAAAGGCTCAGAGAGCCGTCTAGGTTCAACTGTAGCGAAGTATCAAAGGACCACGCAGGAACATACAGATGAGTAGCTGCTCGATACAATGAATTGAAGGTGCGGGTAGCCTTTGTCCGTGCTGGCTTTCCATGGCGCGGCAAAGGGCCACATCACCTTGCCCCTCCACCAAAGAGCACGTGCCAGCCACATGGGGGCAAGACAAGGCGCGCGCGAAAGGCACGTTCACCGCCGCAGCAGTATCTAACATGCGTCGGCAACATGTTGAGAAGCCAACAGCTTTGCTGAGCCGACTGCGGTTGGCCCCTTTCGTGCAGATGTCTCACTCGCACGCCACCCAGCACCCACCCACCTCCGATAACCGAATTGCGAGCAAGCCGTTGTTGGGCAAGGTCCGCGTCTCCGGCTCCCTTCCGGGCACACGCGCCTGGCCGCTGATGTCCAACGTGGGCTGTCCGCGAGACCTGCGCACATGTACAACGATGGTGACTGAGGCTATTGGTGGGGGTAATCCCTTTCCCCCGTCGCCCATGGAGTTGGGGGGCTACAATCATTGGCTTCCTTGTCCACCGCCTCTTGCACGGGTATTGTTGGGCTGTGGATCTAAAAGAGTGTGGATGCGCATGGGCCATACGGCGAAAAAAGCAGGAAAGCATGGGGCGCCCCAGCTGTGAGGGACAGGCAGTCGAAAGGTGACGAGCACGTTTTGGGCCCTTGCACGCACCGTGTGCAGTGTGCTGTAAACCGAACATGGGGCACCAATCAGGACCCCGAAGGTACTGTACGCCAGCCAGTCAGCATGTTTAATGTACAACGTTTATTATAAATACATAATAAGGGCTTTCTAGAACATGCTTGCTTAACTCAATCGTGCAGGCGAGCACCTTACAGGCGTGCGTGCGCTTGACGTCGGTGGTTACCGAGCCTGTTTCCCACAAGCGTGGTGCTGAACGCTGGACGCAGGGCTCCCGAGTGCGTATCCGCCGAGTGCCTCCATGCAAGCGGCGCTGACTCTAAGCTTGCTGGGGTGCAGGCGTCCCGTTACGCACCTGACATCCACCGCGAGCTCGGGGTGCAGCTGGTCTAGGGCCTGCGTGTGGGGTGCGTTGGCAAGGGTGCATGTTGAAAGATGGGGTGTTACAGAGGCAGAGGCGTGTGTAACATAGGAAGCTCAAGCCACTCGAAGGGGAGTGCAAGAGAGCTACCAGAACGTGCTGCAGGGCTTACCCACCTGCGTATGCGACGCGCTCGGCTATTGTCGGGGGCACGCACGCGCCCACTTAATGGAGAAGAACGAGCGCAAGTCCCGCAACCGCATCTCTACCCACCGACAGCAGGTCTCCGGCTACCCACATTTAAACTCGAGTACTCCAACGCCCACGTGCATGGAGGGCCCCCCTGACATGCACACGTGCACAACACACACAGGAGAGCGTGAAGTACCATACCGCCGCACCTATGCCGTACTTACATAGAAAGCGTTGAGTCCCAGCCCCACCAGGGTGCTGGTCTCCATTCGCAGCACCTTGGCGCCCCCAAACACGTGGGCGTCTAAGCCACGGTGGCGAAGGCCTGCATGGCAGGGCGGAAGCCGTGGCAGCACAAGGCACAAGCAAGTATCAATAAATGCCAGGGATGCCGTTTCATGGCTTTCCAACGTTTCCACGTTTCCACATTTCCAAGGTACCCTGAGCTTGGAAACCCAAGGCCCCTGCCCTACCCCCGTTTACAGGCATTCCAGCGTTTCCACGTTTCGCGTGTGTGGTGGCGATGCAGGAAACTGTAAAACCATACATACAAGACGGAGGCACTGTAACATTGCATACATGGAGGCGAAGACATGAATGAGCCACCTGTAAGTCCATGTTGAACCACGTGTACCCTGTGCTCGGTATGGTACACAAGGCCCTTAACTGAGTTGATCAATGCACGAGCTGTTTTATACTTACCAATTCTACAGCATGCAGGCAGCGGTGGTACCGTGGCAGCGTATGGGAGGTGGTGGTGCTCGTGTTGGCGGTGCTGCTCCGGCTGCTGGCTGCTTCGGCTGCTGGTGTTACTGGTGGTGGTGGTAGGGAGGTGCTCGTGTTGGTAGTGCTGCTCCGGCTGCTGGTGTTACTGGTGGTGGTGGTACGGTGGTGCTGGGGTTGGTGGTGCTGCTCTGGGCACCGTATGCCAAGGGGACCCCTGCCTGTACGGGGAACACGTGCTCAGCACCCCGCCACGTGCAAGGCGTTCGACCTAACTGGCAGTGTACCGTATCTGCTCCATTGTCTCGCATGCACTCTAGGAAGCCGTTGAGCTGCTGGCGTGACTTAGGCGCATCGTACGAGTGGTGTTGACACCGACTCGGAGTACTGCGCTGTGGGCAGAGAACGGTACTTTGAAGTCACAACATGTGGTGAGTTCGGTTTCGCCTCAGGGCTATAGAACTCTAGCATGCTTTGCGCTCGAATGCCCCGGTGATACCGTCTATGTGCTATGAAAGCTGGAGCCACGGATCGCTGGGGTTAACTTGCGCCGCTTCGCTACCGAACACAGGTTAAACTATACGACAGCGCAACAATTCCTATAAGCGGGTTAACCACAATTCAAGGATTTTGATTGAAGGCCAAGCCCGCGGTGAACTGCATGGAACCCACCCTCCCGCCCGACCATGCGGGCCAGGGCTGATGCGGGCATCGGGCACTGGGGCTCCGTACGCAGACTGGCACTCCGGCCAGCCATGCCGGCCATGTATTCTGTGAATTGTTACAAGAAGCTGCGCAGCTCCACTATGCTTTACTTTATCGCGCTGCAGCAAAGGCCTGCGAAGCCGCGACCGCCCCAGCCGAGCGCACAAATGGTAGCCAAGCTAATGTAAACATGTCCTATAGGTACACATAGTAGCGTGACATCAAATAGCACAACTACATGCTCACCTCACGCACTCGGCCATGCGCGAATAAGACCACCCGCGGGCGCGCATATAAACCTTGCTAAACATAAAGCCGTGACGTGGTAGTGCGGAACTTGGTCTTGACGTAGGGGGGCCGCATAGTGTCTTGAGGTAGCATCATAGAGACCATAGGTGCTTCAACAGCTCCAGTGGCACCTGGAACGCAGCACCCGCGCCCGGCCGCCCGGCACCAGCAAGGACACGCCCCCCTACTTCAGCCGAAAGTGGCTCTACCAATCGCAGGCTGATATCCCCACTCGGGCATCCGACCACGTAAAGCGTAAAGCAGTGGCGCTGGGCCGCTCAGCCCTTCTGCGTATGCCAGGCCCGTGCCGCGTGCGGGAGAGTGGCAGCGAGGGTGGCGCCGACGGAGGGGCAGGTGGCGGGGTGCAAGGGCAAGCGGTGCAGACGACACTGGCACAGACGCCGGGACGCAGGCACAGCCCGCGGCTGTTGGTGGAGAGCAACGGCAGCAGCAACAGCAGGGGGCGGGCGGGGGGGAGGGCGATGGGGAGGGGCAGCAACAGCGGCAGGAGCGGGAGGAGCAGCAAGTGGATGAAGGGTCGGAGGGACAGCCTGGCCACGCGCGGGAGCACCTGGCCGAGGGCGCAGTTGCTGACCCGAGTGCGCAGCAAGGCCCGGGGCTTCGTGGCTTGCCTGCAAAGAAGGCCAAAACGTAAGCTTAGGGACAAGGGACAGGTTGCACCCCAGCACCGCCACCCGTGAACCGTTGCAGGGGACGCTGTGCTTCCGTCCGCTGTGCATTACACCTGGTCCGTACTTCCGTTTCGTTCGCAGGTGCTGCGGCATCACCGTCCTGGTCGGGCAGCAATGGGGGACGCCCCCAATACGGTCCGGGTTTGGACCTGGAAGCAGGTGCTGCCACCTTAAGGACCCGCCGCCTGCCAAGTCCAACCGCGTGAGCAGGGAAATTGTGGAGTTTCTTGTGGACCTGGCGGAGAGGCACGCTGAGCGGACCCTGGGCCTAGGTGAGAAACACTATGCAGGGATGAAACGGCGTGGAGCTTCAACGCGGGCCTATGCAAAGACAGTGCCGCTGCTGGGGTCTGGAGCTCACGTGCGTGCCCGCACGGTGTGCTTGCAGGGAAGCCAAACCCTGACATCGCGCACGCTTTCGTGCTGGAGCTCTTCAGGGAGCACAATCCCGGTGCGCTGGCGCACCTGAACATCAACATTCCCACCAAGGAGGCCACTCGCAAGGTGGGCGGGGCTGGGGCTGGGGCTAGGCTGGAGCTCGGCATGGGGCCGGGGCTGGGCTCGGGGCTTGAGCAGGGACTGCGACCAGGGCGTCCTTCTCCTCTGGATCCACCAAGAAGGACTCGTTGTGCGTGGCTGTATGGCACACTGCAGGTTACGGAGAGGAGGCGCAAGCGTGCACAGGAGGTCACGGCGTTCACCACTGGCTCGTTTGCGAGCGACCTGCTGGCGCTGCAAGCTGCCGTAGAGAAGGAGCAGCTGCGCAAGCTGCCGGGGGACCTGGCAGCTAACCTCATGGCCAGGGGGTACATCACGCGGCTGTCGTTCCCGCGCACACTCGCGTGCACTACCCACCAACAGCTCCTGGCCTACCTCGTGTCGCTGCGGCCGTGCCGGCTGTACGCCAAGGCGCTGTACATGGACAGCGTCAGCAAGCGGGTGAGCCGCCCTTGCGCGGGTTGCGTTTGCCAAGGACGTTTGTCAAGCAGCCTATTCGCGCGATAACGTTTTCGATCATCCATGCTGTACGCTCCCATGGCTTTCGTCACGGTCATGTCACGTGCCCCCGTGCGGGCGTCGCTCCCGACCGGGCACGACAGCCTGGCTGGCATCGACGACCGCCTCTTCACCACCCACCTGGTGCAGCCCTCGGAGTGCAGCCAACAGCTCTTCCTGTCACGTGTACAGGCAGGGCGCCCCGGCCTGCTGTGCGGAACAACGCTCTCCTGATGACAACATTCCTTTCCCTGACAGACCGCCAGTACTGGTCCCTGGTTGAGGAACTGCTGCTCGCCGTGCCGCTCAAGCTGCACATGTTCCGAGGGCCTGACAAGATCGCCGTGCTGGAGTGGTACCTGGCGAGCTTGGTGCAGGTGCTGGGCCAGCCTTACCTAGCCGTGGGGGAACACTTCCCTCACCCGGAGCTGGGGCCGTTCCTCTCCGTGCGGTGCGCTGTCGCAGCTGACCAGCGGCCAGACAGGCCCATGCCGTGCTACGTGTACGAGTTCCCCCGGCTGCGCACCCTTCTCGACACCGTAGTCACGGTGAGGGCCAGGACTTAGGGACGGTTGCTGTGTGGGACATCTGTGCTGCATTCTGCCTGTACTTTGCCAGCCAGGTTGTATGCGCGTACCAGCCCCCTTTCAGGGTATTACCTGCTCCCGTGCGTGTTCGCTTAGGGCTTCAATGGTATCCTACACCGCCGTTTTTTTCCGTTGCCTGCGCACCCTCCTGATCCCAGTTCCGCTGCTACGACCGCGAGGTCTTCGCGCACGGGACGGTGCCGGACGTTCTAGACGCGTACCAGGGGGAGTTCGGACCGGTGGATGACATGCGGCGGGGCGAGGGGCTTGGCGCCAAGCTGGTGGCGCGCGCAGCGGAGGCGGCCTGCTTGTCCGATGGCGAACCGTACGTCCCTGCGCAGCCCCAAGGTGTGCCAGAGCGTTGACTGCCTCTCCTTGCGCGCTGTTGGCCCTCAGTCCACATGTCCGCGTGTACCCGCAGACCCATGCTTACCAGCCCACACCCGCGCTGACTATCCTGCCACCAACCAGAGCCACTAGACTGGGATGTTGCCCCACAGCCTGACTGAGACTGCTATGTGCACCGCCTTGCTTCGCGCCATCCTGTCCCGCAGCTTTGCCGTCGGTAGGCGGGGTGTACGTTCGCAACCCGACCTTTCTGGCACTGGAGTGCCGCGGCAAGCTGGTGATACCCCTGGTCGACAGGTGCCGCGAAGAGGCAGCCTCGCTCTACCCCGCGTCCTCCTTGCTGCACCCGCTCCTCCCGTACCTCAGCCGCACCCGGGACACGGCTGGCGGCCCCTCCAGGGCCCAGTCCTACCGTACCACTGCGTGTTGGAGAACGTCAACATGACAACAGGTGCGTTGTCCTCATGTGCACAGCCTCGCTTGTCCTCTCGAGCCTGATGTTCTGATGCATGGTCTCGCGTGCCGTGTTGATCGAGTGTTGTTTCGCATGATCTATCCTGCCTCTGCACTGTCTCCTTGCCGTGTTTTACTCGGCACCTCCGCAGAGGATGCGTTTCACGTGAGAGTCTAGCCATCTAACTACCTTCAATCACCGCCCCAGGCCGCGTGGACGTGGGCCGGACAGGGCCGCCTTCGCTACTGGGGCGGTACATCAAGATGCAGTGGGCCATAGACGAGGCAGCCGGGACAGCGGTGCTGTACGACAGCAGCCTGACTAGCGGCCCGGTGGCCGACAGGCACACCAAGGCCGTCATTGCCGCGGCGCAGCAGGTCATAGCCGCCAGTCAAGACCCGGTCGTGCGGCGCACGGCCGCAGCAGAGAGCGCGGCAGCCGTGCAGACACCGGCAGAGCCGGAGACGTGGCTGTCGGCTTACATGTTCGCAACGGACCGCGCTGTGGAGCCGGTGGCGGGCGCCGTGGCGGAGGTGTGCGGCGAAGCCGTGGAGGCAACGCCACGCGCCATCCTGGACGCGGTGGAGGTGCTGGACGGGGCAGAGACGCAGCGCTTCAGCGTAGGTGCCTGGACCTGATCAGGGAGGCCATACAGAACACCACGGGGGGCGCGACCAGGCGGCACTGGGTAGCGCGGCAGCGGGCGGGAGCAGCAGCACAGAGGGCCCCGTTGCGCAGCTACTGTCCCCGCACGGCAAGCGGCGCAAGAAGACGGGTGCCTTTCAGCCGCCGATAACCACTCCCGAGCGGCCAGTGGCCGCGGGAAGTGGTACTGGCAAGTCCTGCTTCGCATGCGGCACTCTTGTCAACGCAGCGTGCCCTCATGGTGCCTGCAAGCGGCACTGCCCTGGACCTTGCGGGCCCCACAAGAAAACGGTGCAGCAGGGGGCACCGCAGGCTCAGACCCTGCAGCAGCCACGCCAAAGCAGCAGCCCGTGCAGCGGCATCAGCAGCGGCAGCCCGTGCAGGAGCAGTCGCACCAAACTCTGCAGCAACAAATGTCCATGCAGCAGCAGCAGCAGCAGCAGCAGCAGCAGCCTCCTACGCAGCAGCAGCAGCAGCCTCCTACGCAGCAGCAGCACCAACGGGGCGAAGGTGGTGTTCCGTGGCTGCACGGACTGCAGCTGCCGGGGTTAGGCCCCCCTCAGCTCTCGCAGATGCAGACGCTTGCGGCGTAAATGATAGCCAACCCGCCCCCGGATCCCAGCGCATTTGGGGCGGGCCAGGGGATGCCCGGCCAAGGGGCACAGTCGCTGCTTGGCGTACAGCCCATGCCACCAGCGGCGCTCCTGCTGGGCCAACAGCCTGTGTCGCCCCGTCGCCTCCACTAACGGCGTCCCAGCTGCTGTGGCAGCAGCCGGAGGGACCGGGCTCTTCACCACAGGGGGCGCAGCGGCGGTGCACGGGGTTGCCCCGGGGATGGGCAGCCCACTGGCACGCAGCACGGGGTTAATCCACCAGCAGCGGGCTGCCGTTGTGCCCGGTGGCTTCCCCGTGCAAGCAACCGCCCTGCTGGGGCCACTGTTGTTTGGCCTTGAGAGCATACACGTTTGGCCCATAGCTGGCCCCCAAGCACGAGCAACAGAGGAGCGTATGGTGGTTGAATGGTACGGTGAGGCGCGTGCTTGCTGTTGCAGTGCGGGCCGTGGATAGGAATTAAAAACTTGGATAGCTTTGGATTCTACCGTGAGCCGCAAGGCATTTGAATGAGCGCTGACTGTTGACCAAGGAGGGTTGTTCAGGTCTTCAGTACGATGGGCATGGCGTCACGCCCACTTATTGACCAGGCGCGCAATAGGTGCGCGACGTCCGGAGGGAGGAATCTGGCAAGTGAAAGTACGTCTGCTTGTTGTCGAGCGCTGGGCATGGTGCACGGGAATCACGGACACGCCTGACGGCCTGAGCCTGTAGCACTTTCTACCCGCAATTCTGACAGCCTTCCGTCAAGCCGCCAATGATAGCACGTGGCAACATGTGGACCAAACGTCACAGGCTGCACGCAGCAGGTTGCCCCTCACTACAACACGTGCATCTGGCAGCGTTGTAAAGTGTTCGATGTATGATGAGATGCAGACCAGCAAGGGCTTCACGCGGCGCTTCTACGACTGCAACCGTTGCGACACTGGTATCGTGAGGGCCATGGTCCGTGCCACTGACGCTCTGCCAACCACACACGTACCCGAGCCCCTGTCAGTCGCGTTGTTAGGCATACGGGCACGCCCACGCAAGGGATCGCTTTCCAGTCACTCCCCAAAAGAAACGCACACCACACCAGCCTTGCAACAAATTGCATGCAGTGCGGCACAGGCGCTGGTGTTCCCTGTGACGTGGGTGCGCACCTGCGGTGCGGGGCTGGGGTGATGCAAGTCGACACCCCGTGGTGCTGTGAGGTTGTCCGGTCTGGCATTTCCAGGCGACTCCACTGCTGCATCGGCTTGTTACCATTACTTCTCGCGGCATGTGCGGCATATACACCTCACTTGTGGTCAGGTGTACACCGAATGCTAGGTTTGCAGGAGTCCGGGCGGGGCTGGGCCCCAATCGGCCCCTTACATCGGGCCGTTACCTCATGCAGTCTGCATGCAGTCTACCTGGCACGCCC
>QAXN01001858.1:0-14769 GCA_004335795.1 Chlamydomonas sp. 3222 | reverse complement strand
CGGGGTGTGCTGGGTTTGGACCTTTGGTGGTGTTGGTGCTTGCCTGTGCTGGTCGGACTTTGAGGTCCCGCTGGCCTGTCCTCTCCCGTCTCTTCAGTCTTCACCTGTAAACCTTTCCATAGAAAAAAAACTGGCTGCATGTCTGTACAACGTACATTGCGTTGCACTAGTTACGTTGCCAAGCAGGAGCAACATACGGCACCCTGCATCCCCAGACATGAGTTGCTCACGTTTCACGTACGCAAACGGCTGCGGGGCGCCCTGCTTGGGTTGGCTGGGCGCTGGTGTGGCGGATGGAGTTTTAGTAGGGGGCATGTTACAGCGAATGCGTTACATATGCCCTGGATCTCCGTCGTACATGGAGTCCTGACATGCTGGATCGCGGATCGCACTATATTAAAAACAAACAAAGAAAGTGACAACGTAACGACCGCTGTGCCGGTCACATATGTGGACCACAGACCAAGGAACAACGTGCGGTACGCAAGCCAGCACAGGCTTTCTACGAAAGTACTCGCTGCACCTGTGCCTCGGTGTTGCCGTGCGTAACGCTGTGCCGCCGTACTGTGCCATCCTGGTGCTGCCGCATGTTATTATTGAAGGGTTGTGGGTACGGCGTCAGTGACAATACGGTATCATACATGACGGCGGGGGTTTGTAGGACTGCGACAGCAGCCAGCACCTGGATAGTACCGACCTTACCTATAAACCTTTCCACAGAAAAAACGTGGCCCAGATACGCCGCTGAAATACAGGCTCAACACGAGGCACTTTGTCGAAACAGCAATGTAAGGCAGTGTAAGGTCAAGGCCAGTCGCCATGCCCCTGCCTCGCTGTAAGGCCTGCGCGAGGCAGGGGCGTGGCACACTGCAGCCTGCTGCAGCCCGCGCACTGCCGTGTGTGCACCAGCGGCACCTACTGCAGAAGCCTTTTGACTTAGGCTTTGGCTCATATGCAAACTCTTATGCGCTTCACACCACTGTGACGTGCCTGGTGACGTCACAGTGCTGTCAGCGTTTCGCTGCAGAAGTGCAGATGCAGCAAGTGAGCGTACGCGTACGGGGCTGTGGCAACGGCAGCAACGGCTTGCACGACAACGCAGTTCACATGACAGCTTACGCATGGCAAGGTTGACAAGATTCTACACAAAACACCTTATCTGCACTCACAATCGTGCTGTGGAAGCGGCACGGCTATAGAGATGAGGAATAACGCGCACCTATACTGTCAGAGCGGATAGCAACGATGACAAGTTATCGATACGGCTTATTTGCATTTTTCTTTCGTTGGGTTACCCTTGGACTGGCAACATGGCACCTGGCGCGCGCCAAAAGCGAGGATGGTGGTGTGTTCAGCGGCAGCACGAGCGCCTGTGCAGCATGCAAAGAAGAGTATATGCCAGTCTGCACGTCATTTGGAATCCTTGTTTTGAACGCGTGCGTCGCGGAGTGCCAAGGGCTGAGCGTCGGCCCCTGCCCCGGAACCGAAGCCCCACACAGGGGAGCCACAGACCTGTTCACAACTGAAGGTCAGTTGTGCTCCAGCCGACGGCACAGCTTGGTGTGCAGGGCTTGGTCAATTTGTAAGAAGCAATGCGCTTGGTGACCACAGTCGGGTGCAGTTCAGACTCGTACCGGTTGCTTGCATGGCCCCCCCGTGGCGGCCAGTACAGGTTCATAGGCTGCACTTCTTGCTGCAGTGTAACTTGGCCTAAAACCTGTGCTAACTCATGTAGAACGAGCTACAGGGGGGCAGGAGCGGCAGGCCTTTCTGGCCAGCGGCGCACCTATACCTCGAGACGTCTTGTTCCGCCTGCGTGAGGAGGGCTACTTCTTCGTAGGCCGCCAAGCCGTCTCCCCACAGTTTAATGCCATTCCAAGAAGGGGTAAGCACGAGCATACGGGCCGCATCTACCAGTCAATGGTGTATTCGGATAGCCTACCCCCCTACCTGGTTACGAGGAGCCCTCCCGGCTCCGCCTGACAGACGATGCCAGCCAAGCTACCAGAAGCGACATGGGGACAACGGATCTGAGCCATCTGACCAAGCGGCACTTGGTAAGGGGTGAACGCAACTGGCCGGCATGCCATGGTGATCGGTTCTGTGTCATGAATGCGCCTTCACCCGGCCGCGCAGGTTTCTGTGCTGCTGCCAGAGGGCTATGTTTATGTCAACCCAGATCCGGAGGTGCGATATTGCCTTGTATGTGGGTCAGGCACGACCAAGCCGGAGGGGTAGATGTGCATTTGGGTGAGCATGCACGTACATGCTCTTCCCTCCTCCCCCACGTAGCAGCAGCCAATCCAAGACGCCCAACGTGACATACGGTACCGTGCACCGCGCTTGCCAGTTCGTTCTTGGCTTTGTTTTTGCGTTCAAGGGTCTCCTGTATACACTTTTACAACGCTCTGCAGCCCCCTCGCCCTCCCGCCTTGATGCACACGTACGATGTCAAGTGTTTGTGACGTCCCACATCCGTCGCGACGTGGGCCAGCAGGCATTGTTGCAGGCAAGGCGCCGTTTGGAGGAGCTGCCCTCCAGAGTGGCCGGCACTCCTAGTTGGGCAGCGGATGGACCGGACTTGAACGATGGGCTGGGCCAGGCCCAGGGCGGCACGCACGTCCGGCGGCGTGGAACGCACAGCAGGGGACAGGAAGGCCCACGGGAGCGGCACCTGCGCCTGGTTGGCAAGGACAATCGA
This sequence comes from Chlamydomonas sp. 3222, assembly GCA_004335795.1. Taxonomy (NCBI): domain Eukaryota; kingdom Viridiplantae; phylum Chlorophyta; class Chlorophyceae; order Chlamydomonadales; family Chlamydomonadaceae; genus Chlamydomonas; species Chlamydomonas sp. 3222. Next base: position 12,068 of record QAXN01001858.1, on the reverse strand, counting down.
AAGGTTGTTGAACGGGGGGGGGGCATGAAGTTCGCATGTTCCTTACCAAAAGCTGCATGTGGCCGTATGCAGCTAGTCTGTGCCCGCACCAAACGTTGAGACGCCACCCACCATCACAAGCACTGCAGCATACGGCTTTGCCTTCCGAATGCATTGGCCGCAGGAGGTCCCAGGCGCGGGAGGCGTCTTCAACCACATTTTCTATATGACTCAGCAACGCAACGGCAGCATGTACCAGTGCACGGGCTCAATGGTGGGCCGCGCCGTTGCGGTGACGGCGGCACACTGGTACGTACGCGAGGGTCCAGCCATCATCCGAGGGGCACGTGGCAGGGGCATGCCTTCCTTCTTGATTCCTGTGCAGTCTTGGCTGGCGTTCGGTGCACTCTCTCTGTAGAGCACCTGGCTCAAGTGCTTCGTGTAAGCTGATCTGGGGCCATAGCACAGTTGGGTTCGGGCACACTGGGCCGCAGGACACATGATGCTTGACGTCCTCCGGTGCTCCGTATTCAGTGGACTACCTGGCGCCGCTGTGATGCAGCCTATTTGACCCCGACACGAACACCTGGGCGTCTGAGGTCACCATCTTCCACGGCGCGTTCCAAGGTTTCTTCTCCGACACGGCTGGTGCCAGCCGCTTCTTCGCCTTTGCGGGGTGGACAAGAGACGTGAGTGATGAGGAACAGCGTTTGGCTAACCCTACCTGGGCCAGGTGCCGGTGCGCAACAGAGCCAGCAGCACCCAAAATGGCATCCAGAGTCGCAAGCTTTTGCTTGGTATACTTCGTTCTTTCATCCCTGCCACCGCCTGTGCCGCTGCCACTGTTCAGGGGGACTACGCATGGGACTTCGCCATCATGTTCGTTGATGCGTAAGTGACAACGGGAGTTGGCGCAGTGCTTCGACGTGCAATTGGCAAGACAGCTCGGAAAGGCGATGGTAGCACGTAGTGCACATCCCCTGCAGTGACTACCGGTATGCCGTACGTAGTTAAAACATGAGCGCGTCGTGCAATATGGCTGCAGGCCGCTTGGAGACGCGCTAGGATACTTCAGCATCCAACAGAATTGTGGCGAGGTGAACATCTCCCTAACGCTAGCAGGTTACCCAGGTGCGTTTACACCCTGGATGCTTTGTGGCTATCCAGGCCTATCTGCGCCGTATTGCACTGAATGGGTCTGAGACCGCCAAGCTAGGGCTCGCGTGGGCCGTGCAAGCTGACTGCTCCAACAACCACCCCCCACTACTGCTCCGCAGGTGATAAGCAGCCGTTCACCATGTGGTGAGTTGGCCCAGTTGGCGTAAACACATGCCAAGGATTACTGGCCGGACGGCATGTTGCCGGTGTTGGCTGAGGCTCAGTTGCCTTGCAGCCTTTGCGTTGCCTGGCAAACGTGCACACCGACAGCCGTCCTCTTCAGCCTTGACGTACAATAATCCCATTGTGCCCTCGCATCTCCCAGGAAAGATACGTGCTTGGTGTCCTTCGCACGGTCAGGCGCCAGCTGTCTGGCCACCAATTGGGGTAAGCTTCGGGCTGGTGTCGGGCTGCCTTGCAGACCGAGCTGCAGCCGGCGGATTCAACTGAGAACGACATGACCGCGTTCTGCATCCGTACCTGCCCCGCACCACGCGACACAGACCACACGTGTGACACGACCGAGGGCTCCAGCGGCAGCCCCATGTGGGACGCGGCGGGCAACCTGCGTGCCGTGCACGTGGTGTCATACCGCAGCAAGGAGCTCAATGCGGCAACACCGCTGAGGAAGGAGGTAGGCGGCACCGGCAGCGGGGTTGGGGTGGAGGGTGAGGTGGAGAGCGTACTGTTTGCCCTGCTATGCCGAATAGTGCTTTAACTGTACGGGATAAAGGCACGTATACGTTGATCACTTTAGCGTATGCGCTAGTTTGTTGATCAATCGATGGCTGTTTGGGGCCGCGCAGATGCAAGACGCCATCTTGGCTGCTCGGCTTGCGTGGGACGGAAGTAACTGGTACCCCAGCAACTACTTCCCTGCGCAACCCCCACCGCCAAGCCCACCGCCGCCATACCAGCGTGGAGGTGAGCGCATTAGCAAGCGGGGGATCCGCCTGGGGCAGATCCTCATGGTACTGGCGACAATACCAGGGGGCCGCCCGTCAAGTGCGCACTGACCGGCTTGTGCCCAAACGCAGCGCCCATACGTCTGATCCACGAGGGCGCCGTCCACCCCAGCAAGGGCCGCATTGAGCTTTGGATGAACGGCGTCTGGGGTACCGTTTGCGACGAGTAAGTTGTCTGGGGTGGCCGCAGTACTTTGGCCATGGCATGTTTTGTGCGGCATCGCGGAGCTCCACTGCTTGCGAGAGGTTGCTGTCCGCACTATGGGGTTTTGTAGGCCTTCCACATCCTGGAGCGTGGTAGATGCAGCAGTCCTGACCAGCAGGGTTGTGTGGAAATTACCGCACAGTGGTAATTTCTTACAGTTCTTACCTTGACTGCGCCACTGTGCCGCAGCTTCTGGGATAACGACGACGCCATGGTCGTTTGCCGGAGACTAGGCTACCCGCATGGTGTAGCAAGGAGGGGGGTAAGTGCGGGACATTGCCATGTTTTAGGTGCCCGTCCCTGGGACGCTACAAATGGTTATCGGCAAGCCAGGTGTCCGTGTGATACCCTTGTCAAGAGCACGCTGTGACTGGGCTTTCCGTGACACGGCCAGACTTTCCATATCATGGATCCACCCCGGTCCCAAGGGGTTTTTCCCGCCCGGCACGGGTCCTATCTACTTGGACAATGTCGGCTGCGTCGGCAACGAGACGGACATCCTGGACTGCGCCTTCGAGGGCGACACCAGCGACTGCAGCCATACCGAGGATGCCGGCGTGGAGTGTCACGGTCGGTAGCTGCAGCGCTGCTCCATGTTGACTTTTGCTATGCTCCACCCCAAGGCACACCAGTCTTCACCCAAAGCATTATACGCGCTCACCCCGTGGACATGTGAGTCAGTGTCTGACGCACCCTGCCTGGTGCTGGCGCATGAGAGTGTCCCTTGGCCCTTGCTTCTACAGGGGCCAAGCCCCTTGCACCCACTCTACCGCCGTTGGCCCCGCCGTCGCCACCAGCGCAACCCAAGCAACCTGTTGGTAAGTCGCGAGCAGGTATGCCGGTCCCACAGATACTTCCAACACGCGCATCCAACTGCCGCCGTAAGGGTTGGCGCACGGCTTGGGCCCAGACAATTCTTGCTAGCATGGCCTTCCTATCCAAATCGCTGTTGTGTTGTGTACTTCCGATAATAGGTATGACGCCTCCTTGCTGCCCATTCTTCCCCTCAGCACCAATACGGCTGATGAACTTCACCAGCCAGAGCAGCCGTATCGGCCGTGTGGAGGTGCTCATCAACGGCACATGGGGCACTGTGTGCGATGAGTAGGTCAACACTGTCCAGTGGCTGGGTTGAGTCAGGGCAGTGTCTGCGCAACGATTTTTGAAGTATTCCCCGCTGTGCTTGCATGTGACCCGCGCCGTATGCCTGCTTTCCGCCCTCCCTGCCCCGTTTTCCCCACAGCTTTTGGTCGGACGAGGATGCAGCTGTGGTGTGCCGCCAGCTGGGATTCGCAGGGGGCCGTGCCTTCAGCGAGGTACGCGGTGGAAATGGCCCAAGCGGGTAGGGTCCTGAGGCGCTTGATGTACCAGAACACGCCGGTTAGGCGTAGGGTTTGAAATAATTTGTTCCCCCTCCCCCCCCCTTGCTTTGCTGCTCCGCGGTGAATCGCCTCGCTCCATCGCCCGTGTGCAGGCGTTCTTCGGCGCAGGCGACGGCCCCATCGCGCTGGATGACGTGGCGTGCAGCGGAACGGAGGACGGCCTGCTGGCCTGCCCGCACGATGCGGACGCCTCCGACTGCAGCCACGCCGAGGATGCGGGCGTTGAGTGTTTGGGTGGGTGTCGGTACCGGTATTGCAAACGTTGGCTCAGGAGCACGTGGACTTGCCACTAGGTGTGGTCAGTCATGACGGTCATTGAGTAGACTCCAGGCAATGCTTGCCGCCAAGCTCGGGGCAGCGCCGTACCTGACTGCTTAGCATCAGATATCAACTCCACTCGTGCCCCCTCTCTGGCCCTGTCCACAGATTGGCCTCCGCCGTCGCCTCCGTCGCCACCTCCGCTACCAGCGTACCCACCAGCCCCAAACCAGCACCCAGGCCCGCGCAATCTCTCTTCGCCACCAACCCGACCACCTCGACCGCCTGTCCTTCGACCGCCTTCGCCAGCATTTCAACCGCCTGCTTCGCTGCTGCGTCCAGCCGCTAGTCAGCGGCCCCCTCCCTCTAAGCAACAAGCCTCCCTTCCTGGCCCAAGGTCAACCCCGTTGCCTGCACCGTCATCCGCCTCAAGGTCACAGCCACCACGACGAGCACCCAGCTGGCCACCATCCAACCCCGTTTGGAGGCCAGGGAGCTCGAAACCAAGTTTTACCAGTCCTCCGCGCTTGGTGGCATACGAGCCTAGGCCACATGTCTCTCCACCACGGCCGTCAGGTCATGCGACTGCACCGTCACCCGTTCCGAGATCGCAACCACCACCCTCATTACCCAGGGGCCAGCCACCCGGTCCCGTCAGGAGGCCTGTCAGTCCCAAGCCGCCTGCGCTCAATTTTTCGCCCTCCTATTCACCCAGACCCACGCCACACACCTCATCAGCCCCGCCGCCGCCTGCTTTTCGACCCCCTTCATCCTATCGGTTGCCCCCAACCCATGGCTCCACACCGCACACCCTGCCGTCGCCTCCACGCCGTCCTACAGCCGGAGTGTCACCGCCCAACCTGGAAGTGCGACATCCTGCCTTAAGCCCGCCGCTCTCTCCGTTCCTGGCCCGCCCTCGACCGCCTCCGTTGCCCCTGCTGCCAAAGCATACGCCCCACCTTCCACCTTCTCGGCCGCCTAGTCGCGGTCCAACCCCTGCAGCCCGACTGACCTGGCCCCCGCCGCCGCCGCCACCTCGACCACCACGCCCGCACCCGCCTCCTCCGCAATCCTCGGCAAACCCTACTCCCAGTCAGGCCACGGGTAGGCGCCAAAGATAGGCAAGGGCGTGGGCCATCGGCATGGAAGAGGGCCAGACTTGTGAATGCGTTGTGCGCATGCAGATCCTTGTGCAGTCTGGCATGCGGGGGCCCCGTAGCTACGTCTCTTGCCAGCACCGCGCACTCAGATTCTGAGCATTCCTTCGAACGACGGTTGCCAGTACGTATCGCTCGTGAAGCGTAGCGTAGCATCTAGACAGGCAGGCTCCTCGCAGTCCATGGTGCGCGTGGCCCATGGATTGCGTGGAGGTTGATGAATGTCCTCATCCAATTCATGACTGCGTAACGAAGCAAGGCCCAACGTCGTCCTGGCCTGGGCTCACATTGAATAGGCAAGGCGTAACTCACATTCTTTACATTGATTGCTCTGTTGCATAACCGCAAGGGCGTGTGTGATAGCGTGCTTGGGACATTGGTTTCACAGGAAGGCATGCTCGTGGTGTTGCAAGGCGGTGACGCGCCATTTGAATCTTAGTACGATTGGGCGGCATAGTTGCATGGGCAATAGCTGCTTTTATGGCACAGCGTGCTTTTTGTGGCAGAGCGTGCCATGATCATTGACTGCTGCTGCTGCTGCTGCTACCTGCCATGGGCAGGCCATTCGGCTTGCATGTCGTAAACATTCTTGCACTGCTTATCTAGGTCCCCATGACGTTTGACTGCGGTATCGTACGTTCCCATGTATGAGGATGGTGGGGCATAGGGCTGATGACGTGATGAGCTCATGTTGCTCAAGCCTGTCGGGTTCTACCCAGGGCCCACGTGAATGGGCCGGTTACGTGCGGTTGCCAACGCTCGCATGGTTGATCGAGCGTGGGGGTGATATAAGCCGGTCGCGCGGCTGTGCAGCAGAGATGCGAACTGGGGCAGGTTGGTGCCAGTCATGTGGCGATGACACGCTTTGACATTACCTACTCCGGCTGGCCCGTTTGCGACTTAGGGTTTGGCCAGGCGACATTTTGTCCTTCATGACGCCTAGGCCGCGCTGGGTTAGTCCACGGGTGCGCTTCCCCTCGGAGGTTGCTTGCCGTGGTGATTCAGCTCGAGTCAGGCTCGAGTAGTGTGCGCGCCAGGGGCATGTTGCGACGACACGTGTGGGCAAGCACCGCATGAGGACCATCACGGCCCGCATACGGCGACATACGCCCCGATATTGCAATTGTTGGCTTACATGATGGCCGCCAGTTACTAAGTAAGCACAGCTATGATTAATCCAGAGTTGGCTGGCCAACGACCTGGCCCCCCGAGCACTCGCTTCCCATACCTTGATCAGCTCTACTGGACTGTGCATGGTCTAGGATGTGCGTTTCTCTTGTAGACTCGCTATAGACAATTTTCGCCGGCTGTTTCAACCTTCCGGCCGGGAAGACCGGAACGTCGACCAACAGAAGTCTCACAGCCTCACAACTACTCATAATAGCAGTATGGCGTCTGGTCTTAAGAGTAGTTGCCCCGGTTCTCGGACAGTCGTTGAACCATATGCGCGTGGCGCTCCCTCAGCCCTTCCGGCCAGGGCTGTGTACCTGGATGGCCAACGCTGCCGCCAGGGGCCTTGCCACGTAGCATCAAATTTCTTAAAGGCTGCTCTCGTTGAGCATGCCCAGCCGGAGTATGCGCATTCCTGTACGCCGCTCCGGACCCGACGTGGTGTTTTGGCGGCCTTGCTGTCTGCTGGGCTGGCAGTGGGCATGCCACAGCCAGCCGAAGCTGCGGCGACCGCATCTCCCGGGAAGGGGCCAGCTGGCGAAGGGGCCAGGGTGCCCCTCTCTGTGGAGGCACTTCCTGGCCGCTCAGCCACCCCGTCCCCGGTGTTGCTGCACTCCAAGCGCTCGGAGGTACCATGCTCCCTCACAATCCGCAACAGCAGTGGGAGAGCGGTGGAGGCCTTGTGGGTGAACTATGACGGTGAGGCGGCGCAGCTCAAGGCGGCGATGTCGGCTGTGCCGTTGTAACGATGTAGTCTGTTCTTTGCGCTTGGAAGCCGCTGCCACCTGTGGCCTGCCAATGGAACCTGCTGGGCATGCCTTCCTGCGGGTAGTGATGGCGTTGATGCTCTAATGCAGGTGACGAAGAGCCCTACACCCTCATCCCCCCCGGCCACCAATGGACGGTCGACACGTACGAGGTACGTTTAGAAGGATAGAAAACAATGCGTATGGGGTACACAAGTACTGTGCACGGTTGTTTATACTTGCCACCGCATGGTGATTGCCGAGCACAATGCAAGACCCTACAACGCCGGACGCACACGCAACACAGAAGGGGCCTCCTCTCTTGCACCATCCCAGACTCACCCATGGCGGCTGCGGGACGCGCGCACGGGGAGCCTGCTGCTGACCTACGTGGCGGAGGAGGGGCAGCGCCTCCTGCAGGTGCCCGCGGGGGTGGGTGCGGCGGCCGAGGAGGCCCCTGAGAGCCAGCGGTTCCATGGAGAAAATGACACAGGCGAAGTGGGCTACGGCGCTGGAATGGACGACGTGGATGGGCAGGTGTGTCGAGTAGGCGCTATTCGTGGTTGCAGGAAAGGGCCCGTACGCGGCAGGGAGGTGGGGATGGGGTGAGAGGGCAAGGGACAAGGAACATCAACGCGCGTGCATGCGCATGAGGATCGCCTCAACGGCCAGGGGTCACGGTGCTCATGTTGGTGAACGTTGCACCTGATGTGCGTCCATATGTGACGCACTGTGCATTGCCGTTTCATGATTGCAGGTCGGGATGGACGCGGAAGCGACACAACCAGGCCTCGCTGGGGGCTTTGATGGACTGGGATCCCCAGAGTCACAGGCAGGTTTTTTATTGCAGTGCCGCAGCTGGATCTGTGGCCTCAAAGGGAAGGTTACAGTGAGCCTCAACATACAGAGAGCCTCAAAGAGAGGCCCGCATGTACGAAGTAGTTAAGAGCAGTCGTGCAAAGTCCTTGTACACTCATGCATACTGCTAACTTATCATACGGTTCACCGGTGACCGGGGAAAGCGAATTGCGCAACCTCCTGCACGTGCGTGTTTGCCGTTCCTGACCAACAGTATACACGTGCGGAGCTCGACTCTGTGGCGGTGGTGCCAGCGGCGGAGGAGGCGGTGGTGGTCCTGTCGCTGGAAGGCTACGCACGGCCGCTTAGCCTGCTGGTGGGCCTGCCCGAAGCCCGGGCGGTGGTCAACGCGGCAGGTGCCACACGGGGGAGACGGCCGGGCACCCTATCCACATGGGGCAACACTCTCAAGGTACGCATCGACCAAGTACCACGTGAATTAAAGGGTACCCAGATGCACGCACTCCCAACGGTTCACAGACCAAACCGCAGGCCGTGATGCTGAGACTGGCAGGAGAGGGAGCGGACATCATCAGGAAAGCTTGTTTTGCAACTCCTTGCTCGCGCACCCACGTCGCATCCGCAGGCCCTAGGCGGCACTGTCCGGCGCGTGGTCATAACACGGCAGGTTGGCGGCATCTTCTACGCCCGCATCGTGCTCGAGGCGCCGCCACTGCGGGACCCCAGCGTGCCGCCGACAACCCCGCCTTCCACCGAGCTTGGCGGCCGAGGGCCATGGAGTAGCAGGCGCCCCCTATCCGCTCCAGTGGGGCCGTCCCAGGCGCCCGGACCCCGGATCGTATCAGTAGATTCCCGTCCGTCGGATGCGCTGGCGCTGGCTCTTACCACCGGCGTGGAGGTGTTCGTGTCCATCCCAGTCGCCGAGTAAGTTGTCCACAGCGTCTGGGCGTAGTGCACAGTACTGGGAGCTCTCCCGGTGTTCACCAGTGATGCACGCCAAGTGGGGTATGCTATACAGCGACGGGGCCATATCCAAAGCTTCGCTTGTTCATAGCCCTTGTTCGGTGCATACCGTTGGCCGCGATGTCATACAGTATGCGTCTTGCCGTACCACGCTGCAGGCTTGTGCAGCGGCAATACGAGGCGGCCGAGCGAGACCTACCAGGCCTCTTGCTGCCGGATCCAGACGAGCCGGAGATGGAAGGGGAAGGGCTGTGGCCAGGTCTGGGTGGCTTTCTTGGTGCGTAGTACGGCGCTCGGGTGCTCCTCGGATACTTTGTAGTCACGTGTAGAGGCTGTCCTTAGCCAAGGCGAGAAGCGGCCGAAGGGCAATGGAGTTCAACTGCTTTGGTGCATGACATGGTCGTCCACGATGGCCATCGGACACTGTTTGGCATCCACACTGCGTGGTTCGGGGCCCCCAAGCTAGGAGGGAACTGAACACTGCATGCGGCAGCGATATACGCACGCCTTTGGCTTGTGCTGAAGGTAGGGTAGCGGCATCGGTTGATTATGCACATCAGTACGAACCCACTCAGTCCTTGGTGGTTCTCAGGGCCCCCGTGCCGCACACGACGGCTGAAGATCAAATGTAACGGTACGCTGTACAGACTTTGTCAACTCCATGTACTATTATGGACAGTCTCTGAGCCGGTCCCCCATGGGCGCCTGGCACGTGTAACACCCCCGGGTATGACACGTGACATGTGCTTGTCGTACAGACATAGCACCCAGCCCCCCGCAGGCCCCGCCCCCACAGCTCACTGGGGGACAGTGTTGCGGTCCGGCGCATGACATGCGCATGTACGTAGAGGGGTGTTGTGCCATGAGGGAAGGCAAGCAATTGGCAGGCAAATGCAGCCTGACATGCAAGGAATGTGCGGGCATAAGGCAAGCGTACAGGTGTTTGCAGGCTCCATGGCATCCGCGGCTGAAGCCTGGACCCACAAGCAAGTGCAAGTACCTGACAAATAGGGCCACAAGACTGCTAGTGGCTGGGAGCAGCTGACTACGCGGTCAAGGGCAACTGAAGACAACTGACAAATAGGACTGATGACAGATGAGGGTAACTGACGAATGAGGCCAGGAGGGCCCAGTGGAGCCTGGTAGCAGCAGGGGCTTGACCCAGCAGGACCCAGGCTGGCCACGTGGCACATGGTAGCAATTGCGTAGGGGTTTGACTAGTCGGACTAGGCGGACTAGTCGGACTAGGCGGACTAGTCGGACTAGGATGCATGATATAATAGTGCCGAACGAGGCCTGTGCGACAGGAAGCAGGGTGTAGCCAGGTCGAGGACCGCTGGAAGTTGCAGGAGTTGTGGCCTGCGGTGGAATGGGCGAGGATGGGCGGCAGGTGGCGGTAGTTGACGTACAGTATATAAGGCGGGCCCTTCCCGGGGGCTCAAGAATCAGGACTCAAGGTCTTTCCCAAATGAAACAGGTTCTGGCTTTCGCACATAGAGCACCAGGACGCTGATTGGTCCCAGACCAACCGCTCAGACAAGCGTGGAGTTAGGTTCGCGCCCGGTGGCCAAGGGCAATCGCTTCCCAGACGGTCGCGCCCAGAGGATTGAGGGCACTGCTTCCTTATACTGTAACATCTAAAGAGACTTCACGTTTCTGTCGACCGAACCGCTGCGACCTGCCCCTGGAGGTCCAGTCCCCAGCGCACTGCATCGCAGCGCCTCTGCAGCTCTGTCTTGCCTGTGCGCTACCAATACAGCCCTGAATTATTGTACGGGAACAGCCGTGCTCGCTGGATTATCAGCGGTAGGGCCTCAGCGGCCGGCGACAACAGTCTCCGCATACTCGCATTCTCAACCGTACCGTACCGTACCGGTACGCGCAGCACGCGTACGTATACCCCAGTCTTCCGCTGCCAGATACACTCTGATAATACAAGCCATTCGGCACAGCCAGGTGACATTTGAGCCCGCAAGGTACCCCTACACAACCGATCTGGGCCGGTGCACAGCAGCAGTAACCTAGCTACACTCCGTCGCGAAACATTTCGTGGTGTGGTTATTGCGTGTGTCCCCGCGTATGCTGGCCACAACAGCTTGGCTGCATCATCGGCTTTACTCGGCTGCTTCAAGGCAGGGCAGTACCGGGCAGTACAGCCGGAGTGAAACCATGGTAGGCGACCCTTTTGTTTCTTACGCAAGGCGCACGTCCTGATGCCACGTGTACCGATCCCTGTACGCAGGTGCAACACCACAGCTGTAAGCAATGTGCGCCTACATCCGCACGACAGGCCCCCTGCCTGTTTTGCGCCCCCTCCTCGTATGACATGCCAGGACTGTCTCCCTTACACCAAGTTGTCGTGTGGATCAGACGACACGGTATCTTTTAAGCATGTGCTCTGTGAACGCCTGATCTATGCACGTGTCCAGCCTTCGTGTCCCTAACTGCACCGCGCCAGAGGGCGAGAGGGGGCATCAGCCTGGAGTTCGTTCCGGCAGCAGGTGGCGGGTGAAGCCCGTGCGTGTGTGCGTGAGGATACAAGGGGGCGACCGCACGTGTAGAAACCATGTGGGAAGGTGGCAGTTGGTTATATCAGCTCCCGAAGAGCTGTCGCAGCCGCAGGTGCCAGGAGAAATCCTTGACATGAAGGAACGAAGAGAAGGAACAGTCCACTTAACAAGCCTAAGACGGCATACATATGAAGGCTACCGGTGAGGCAGGGTGCAGAAAGCGGGCAGCCCTAATGGAGCGGTTGCTGATGCCGTTGCGGGCAGCTGGCTTTCGAGGTCAGCATCGCCACACTAAACACCGTGTACCACAGCAGCCCTTTTGCGTACGCCAAAGCCACACCATGTTCCACACGTCCGCCGCCTTCCCCTGCCGCCCGCCACCTCCAATTGCCCCCCCCCCCCGCCCCCGCTGCCCGCTCTTCCCTCCCAGGCGTTGCAAGGTTCCGCCAAGCGGTTTGAGTTGGCGGCATCCTAATACGGTCACCCACCACCTCGGTGCGAAAGATGCAGCGCAAGTGTGCAGAAGCTGGAGTGGGGTAGAGGGCACCGTCGAAACGATAACCGTTAACAGCTGCTTGTGCGTGTAACCCGACTACCCAGCACTAGGCTATTTAGCGCAAATATGCTCCTGCCATATCAGTACTATACCCGCTGTGGGGCAGGGCTGGCATCTTATTTAATTTTCACTATATAATCCAGTTTTCAGCCCGCGGAGCAGAATATTTTGGAGGGATTTAATTGCAACTGACCAAATTT
>QAXN01001857.1:0-14771 GCA_004335795.1 Chlamydomonas sp. 3222 | reverse complement strand
CGGCCCGGGGGGTTTGGGGGTGCACGGGGGGGGGGGGGTTGGGGGGGGGGGGGGGGGAGGGGGTCCAGGGCCCCCCCCAGACCTGATCAACCAAAAAACGTCCTACACGGACGGTGTCGCGAGACCGCGCCAACCGTTGGTACCCGGCAGTTAGCCTCGCTCTTGGCAGTGATTTCCAAGAAACCTAGATCTACTGAAATAGACCATGTACTAGTAAGGATACGTGCTATCAGTAGGGGCGCTCGCCTCCAGGCGCGACTTCCGCTTGAACCAACTTACGGCTTCGGAAGCCGTCGCAACCAGGGGAGCTCCCCTGGCCACGACGGTTGGCGCTCCACTCCTGGTCGAGTCCTACCAGACACCAGCAGGACTGGTAGTCTTTCACCACCCTCCTGGCGTATTATCGCAAGGTGTAAAGCACGCTTACTTGACACCGCACATGTCTGTCCGCATCCGGTACTGGATGTGCATGTGCAGGGTGTTCTACCTACCTGTAAGCATACACAGCAACACAGGTAATGGCCTGATCAAGGTGCATGGAGGCAAGGGCATAGCTGCAAGTGTCGTGGACCAGCGTGGACAGGAGCCACTTGTAGACGGACTTCGCGTTGGGGTCGTGCCTGGTAAGGACGCCAGATTCATGGCTCATTCCCACCCGCACCGCTCGCCTGTGCCGCTGCTGACCGTACCGGTATTGTGCATGCACACCAGGGAATGCCTCTGATCTCCCCTGCCTCTGATGCACCTTCACGCAAGCGTACCGTAAGTATTCAGTAGACCCCATCCAACAACCGACCACTACAACACGCGCTTGCCCTCTGGTGCATCAGTCTACTGCGCATGCTCCGTTGCCGTGTGGCACACCATGAATGCCGTGCAGCACACGCATGCGTTTTCACGGCTAGCAGCACATGGGGCTACTACCTTACACCGCCGACCCACATACCGACATAAAGGATGTTTGTGCACGGTTTTGCAGCCGGGTGCGTGCGTTGTGAGGTTGGGAGCCCGTCCCCCTTGGGCGGTGGGGTTGCAGGTCAAGAGGTCCCGGGTCCCAGCCCGTTCCCCACGTTGCCATCCACGCACCTGCATCCACGCTGGTGGACCATCACGCGTAGAATGGTGCTTTCAAGTCTGGGCGGGCATGGTTTGTCGGCAGGCTGCAGCCGGTTGAGTGGATGCGTGTTGCGTCATGGCTCATGGGCTCATGGCTCATGGGGAGCGTTATGGCCCTGCTGGGGAATTCAAGCTTTGCCGCAGCTGCCGTTCCCTCCACCACGGCCTCGGAATGTGCCCTCCCCTGATATTTGTTTGTTACCTTGTTCATGCGGCAACATGTATGCTTGCGGGTGGCACACTCGGTTTATGTGCAGTCAGGGGAACTCCCCTGTGCGCACCGCTTGCCAGACCTGTGGCCAATTTGGATACTGTGCAATACGGTACTGTGGATGCGCCGCCCACCAGCCCACTCGAGGCTCCAGGGCATAAAAGGCGGAGGGCGGGGCAGCTCAGAAGGGGCCTTCTGGGGCAGCTCGCCTTCTTGCCAGCCGCTTTCGGCGGATAGCGGAGCGCAGTGAGCTGGTATTCAACTTTCAACGTGAAGAGCTTTCGTACGACTGAAGGGCCTGGTAGCCAGGGTTCCGCAGAGCAACAGCCACCCTTGATCAGCATCAATGTCTTTGGGCGTAGGCGCGCAACGGAAGGTGAGACGGTATGATCAGTGAGACGTACTTGTGCCTAGATGGTAAGAGCAGTGACGGGCTCTCCTTGTGGCCAGAGACTCGGAACCAGCCGGGCGATGTTCCGAGGGATACCGGTAGGCGACAGGGGTTTCGGCCAGGTCTAATATGTGCGCTCCCCACATGCGGTGCATGTACCGGCACCGTACGGATACACATTGGCGCCACAATGTACGGGTACCGTACGACAGACACCCGCTACACCTCAGGCAGCTGCTACGGCCAAGGAACACGTCTACGTTTGATCCAGGCATACAACCAACATGTCGCCCATGGTAGCCCCCACCCTGTCCCATCTACGGTACGTGTGGCGGCCAAGGCTTGCCGTTGCGCGTGTTCCAGCGCCGGCCCGGCGCGTGTTCACCGACCACTTCCAGTTCCTTGAAGCTCCTACAGCCTCCGGACAGTACGGCTCGCTCCATCCGCACTGCTAATACACCACCACGGCCGAGCTGGTCAGCAAAACAGGTGCGTTCACAGGCCGACCGCAGGTCAGCGAGGCACGTGTCAACACCAGAGGCAAGGCACGCTAGAGCTTGAACCAGCCAACCTGTGCTGCCCCAACGCATCCCGCCTGCCCAAAGAACCCAAGTCACATGGGCCGCTAGCACGCAATGCATCGGGACTGCACCGTAGTAGATGCCGTCGCTGACGCTTGCACAACTACTTTCAGTGCTGTCCTATATAATCAGTCCTCCCGCCCGGCTTAGCGCACGCAGCCGTCTTTTCGATGCATCCGCATACCCTCCCCACCGCCTTTCCACACGCGTGTCCCATGCACGCCCACGCCCACGCCCACGCCCTCGCCCAACACAACACAACACAACATCCCTGCATGACCAGCTGCCGTACACGCAATACACACTGCTCCCTCCCTCCACTCCTCCAGCTGCCGCCGTTGCTACCCCAAGGTCGACCCGTTGGTGGCCAGCTTCCTCCGCAGGCTCATGGCGTCCCCCGCCAAGCTGGTGGTCACGGTGCCGAACTCCAGGTTCTGCGTCGCTTTGACCTGAGACGAGATGAGCCGCGCGCCCTCCGCCACACCGCTGGCGCCCACGCCGCCGCGCGCCGCAGCCGCAGCGGCGGCCGCAGCCGAGGCGTCCGGCACCTTGAGCCGCGGCACCCTGTTGCGGCACAGGACGGGGACAGAATGAGTGCCTGGATATAACAATCCTAGAGTTACAGGTATTCACCCGTGGGTCAAAGGGCTGGAGCAACCTTGCGCCGGGGGGCGCTGCGGAGCGGAGAGGGTGTGGTGCGGCTAGGTGTGCGATATGGGTGATGAGTGGGTAACGGGAGAGCACCGAATAGCCCCCCGGGATGGACGCAGGGCGGCAGGGGTGTGTGGCCTTGTCACAGGCGGCACAATCACGCCCCAAGTGCGGAGGCAGCGGTGCAACTTGACCGTGGGCGAAGTGCGGGTGCAGCGTTCTTGTGGTGTCGGTGTGCCATTAAGGCAGCCTTCGTGTCAGAGTGCCGCACTGGAGAGGTTGGGGCCAGCGCCCTTGGCACCTTGCTAAGTTTGTAAGCGCCCGGTTTGTAAGCCAGGACTACGCCGCAGGAGTAAGCCCCGTTACCCTGATTCAAACACCCCACGAGTCCGGGAGGCGGCAGGCCGGCCGTCAGTGAACCTAGGGCTGGCCCCAGCCCACAGCTCAACTCGTAACCCCCTGCCGCATCGCGCAGAGGAGAGGCCCCCGGGAAGCCGCACCAATGTGCGTCATTAGACGCCCCACCCAAGCTGAGCACGGCGCGGCGTCGCACACGGCACGGTGACCCACGCGGTCTGAACACCGTGATGCGTAGGCTTGATGCCACCTTGCCCTGGGACGGCCCACGCATGACCCGACCACAGCACAACTTCCCCGCAGCCCTCTGCCCACGCCTCGTCCCTGCCGCCCACCCCCACCGCCCCCCGCAGCCCGCACTCACTTCTTGCCGGTGAACACCTCGTACAGGTGCTCCAGCAGCGCTATGGCCGCGCCGTGCACGCCCTGCAGGCTGCCCTCCACCAGGTCGGCCGGCAGGTTGACGCCCTGCCGCTCGCAAAACGTCTTCAGCTGGTTCCAGTTGTCACGCTTGTAGTGCGACGACGTCGCGTTCGCAAAACTGTGCATCTGAATGTCAGCCTGCGTGCCATGAGACATCCTTTACATGTGAGGCACGGGAATTGCAGGATGGACGGAGCCTGAGGCGGAGTTCCAGGCACAGCTGGGGATGGGTGCTGGGTGGGGTAGTGATGGGTGGGTGTGGGGCACTTACCGGGAAGTATCGCGAAAAGACCTCTGCTACAAGAAAGCCGTTTGCAACATCTCTGCGGAGAGCGTCGAAAGGGCAATGTGCTGTCAATCAGCTGGCTGGGGAGGCGGTCGCGGAACACGGGTCCACACAGCATGCCGAGGGTGGCATGGTAACCCACCGTCGGCAGTTCTTCAGCGACTGCGAGAGGTCCAGCCCTTGAATCCATTTGAATACATCTCTGTGGAGCGCTGGTGTGTCTGGCGGGGATTCATACCCAAACAAGGTGTTGTCCTCTGGTCGCTGTCGCCGACCTGTGCTGGCTAGTGTTGAACTTGCCGTCTGGCTTGTAAGTGTTCGGTTTGTCATTATGTAGGTATTAATGCAAGTGCGAAAGCGGCAACAGAGGGCTTCGCAAGAGAAAGCAGGTGGGTGCAAACGTTTCCGCCTTGCAAGTCCTTAGAGAGTAGCATCAGGCAATAAGCATTGCTATGAGTATCACATTTTGCACCAGGCGAATGCCGCAGCTCTAAGTGCAGTCACACCCATGCCCCATGCAGTGCTGGGACGAGACACTACGACATGGATGTGCATTAGCTGAGCCGGGCCGGGAAGGCTGGACGGGCCTGTATGCGGCTGGGCTATTGCTTGTGACGCGCAAAAAGCAGTAGGGTATCACTCAGTGCCACATCAAGACCAGAACGCGCGAAGATCTGCCCCCGAACCTTTCACCGAGCTCTTCGCGCTTGCTGTTACACACGCCAAGTTACATTATTGCATAGAACTAGGTTACTTCCAAAATGGCACGTCGCTATGATTCACGGACAACTATTTTCAGCCCGGAAGGGCGCCTGTACCAAGTCGAGTATGCTATGGAGGCTATCTCCAACGCGGGAGCGTCCATTGGCCTTCTAGCTAAGGACGGAGTGGTTCTGATCGCGGAGAAGAAGATTACCTCCAAGGTCCGGTCCAAACCCAGTCCCGGGACTCGATCGTCTGGCTGTGCCCAGGCACTGAACCCCCCTGGTGCTCCCCTTGCAACGTACAACAACCGCAGCTCCTAGATAACCACGCAGTGGGCGTGCGCCGGGAGAAGATGTACCGGATAGACAACCACATCGCCTGTTCCGTTGCGGGTATCACGGCCGACGCGAACACCCTGGTCAACCTGTGCCGCCTGGCGGCCCAGCGCTACCTGTTTGCGTACCAGGAGCCCATGCCGGTGGAGCAGCTCGTGCGATATGTGTGCGACACCAAGCAGGTGCGCATTGGGCAAAACAGAGGCCCCCGACCCTGATGATGGGGGTATGCAGGGGTTGGGATGTGCGCCAAGGAGCAGCTAAGCGGGACAAACGCCCTGCGCTTTGACCTAGTAGCAACAGTTGTCATGCTAGTTTGCTATACTGGGAAGAGGCCTTGTGGATGCAAGTGCCTTGCGAGGGGCCTTCACGCTACGCGGCGCTGTGGACCTGGCCAGCTGCACTGCCACTGACGCCCGTGCGGTGTACCGTACCTCTGGCCCCTGCCCACCCCAGGGCTACACGCAGTTCGGTGGCCAGCGGCCGTTCGGTGTCTCCATGCTGTACGCTGGATGGTGCGTTCGGGTCGGGACGGGTCGGGGCGGGTATCGCGGTGTCCATGCGAGTGTGGCATACGGCACTTGACTGGGAGCGGCGTACCCGGAGCTGGAACCCACATACTGAAAGCTTGGTACTCCAGCGGGAAGCTTCACGGCAGCCTGGTGTCAGCCTGGGCTACGGCGTTCAGCTGCAGGGCCGTGTCACCTAGCTACACACAGCCAACGACGCTGCTTGCGGCCGAGTTGCACCCTTCGCGCATGCAGCTCTCCCTCTCGGTGCCAATGGCATGCCCTTCTTGCCTGCCATGAGACTACCCTGCCGGCCCCTTACCACTTCGTACCCCCGACCCGCGTGTCGTCCTACGGTCTGCCCGCTGACCCACGCCTCCTGCCCCTCTTGCCGCCCACCGTCGCCGCCTCCGCCCCCAGGGACGAGCACTACGGCTTCCAGCTGTACCAGTCCGACCCCTCGGGCAACTACGGCGGCTGGAAGGCGGTGGCCATCGGCGCAGGACACCAGGCCGCAAACAACGTGCTCAAGAGCGACTACAAGGTGGGACATGGGGTAGGGGCGGGGGCCGAAGGGGTTAGGCGGTAGGAAGACACGCAGTCTGCAAGTCGACGAGGCGGATGAGTAGCCGTAAACAGTGCATCCAGCCCAACACGTTACCGGACCGCCTTGGCCGGGGCGGGGAAGTGGAGGGCTGACCGCAAAGTGGCGAAGGGATGGAACGAGCACGGTCAGCCTGTGCGGGCAAGGTTTGCCGTCGGCAAGCAAACAAAGGGGGGTAACC
Source organism: Chlamydomonas sp. 3222 (assembly GCA_004335795.1). Classification (NCBI taxonomy): domain Eukaryota; kingdom Viridiplantae; phylum Chlorophyta; class Chlorophyceae; order Chlamydomonadales; family Chlamydomonadaceae; genus Chlamydomonas; species Chlamydomonas sp. 3222. Next base: position 8,421 of record QAXN01001857.1, on the reverse strand, counting down.
GCAAAGCGGCAAACAAAGGGGGGGGCATGGGGATCGTGCTGGTGCCGGTAGCGGAGGATAGCGGGGTAAGGGACTCGCAGGTGAATGGGCGTATTTGCGGCGCGGGTGTGAGAGAACACCGCAAGGACGGTTGACCATGTGCGAGGTGCGCGTTGGGCGTTGCAGCTAGAACGGGGCTAACGACTGCATGGGTATGAGAACGAATTCCGCTTGGTGCGACGGGGTGGCCAACGGGTCGCAGCGCAGTTGAGGCCTGCTTGCGTCCAGGGCAGGCTTGTCCAAGCACGGCCTCCTTATCGGCGGCTGAGTGAAACTGTCATGAGGTGGCAACCCGCCCACCCAACAGGCTGCGCCCGATACCACGCCCCGGTCCCAGCACGCCTCTTGCCGCGCCCCTCTGCCACCTCCGCTCGCCCCCCTTCACCACATGGTACTCGTACTCTGCTCCCTCTCCCCTCAGGAGGACCTGCCTCTGTCCGACGCCATCCGCTTCATCATCAAGGTGCTGTCCAAGTCCATGGACACCTCGCTGTCGCCAGACAAGGTGGAGCTGTCCACCGTCACGCGCGACGAGGCCAGCGGCCAGGTGGGAGAAGGGGAGGGCGGGGAGGGGCCGGGGGCGTGGGTGTGAGGAGGAGCGCGGGGAGGGAAGCGTTGGTGAGAGGCGGGGGGGCAAGGAGGGCGGACGGGAGAGGGGCAGGGGGGCATGTGGGTAAGGGGCTGCGAGGCGGGCGGGGTTGGGGGTTGCAGCGAGTGCGGTCGGAGGGTACACGAACCGTGCGCTGGCGGAGGGCTGTCTGCACAACACTAGCTAGCATTACAGCATTTCATTACAAGAGTAAGTTTCTGCCCCGCCCCTTCCTCCCGCTGTCCCCCAGGTGGTATACAAGATCTACGAGCCTGCCGAGCTGCAGCCGCTGCTGGACGCCGCCAACGCGGAGAAGGAGGCGGCGGCGGCGGAGCAGAGCTGAGCGGTGTGTGTAGGTTTAGCTGACATGGAGGGCGGATGAGGGACAGAGCTGTTGGCTGGACGAGGCTGGGTAGCCAGATGTGGGGGCCAGCGCAGGCGTGCGGGTTTTGGGCTGTGGTGCTGCAGACCGAGGCCAGTACGGCGGCCTGTACGAGCAGCGTTGGCGCCAGGAGGCAGACTGCTGAGGGCTGCGTGCGCTTGCAGAGGACGGCGGCGCTAACCTACTTGCGCAATGTCAAGACACCAGCAGGGTGTCGTTCGCTTATGGTAATGGGTCGTCCAGGAGCGCTTTAGGCGTGTGTGCTAGTTGCTGGCGGCTATTTCCGGAGGCGTCATGACCCCGCGTGAGCCGTGCTGAGCTGGCAATGCCAGGGCCAAGGCACCACCATACTGAACGTCTAGTTGTGCACCATCAGCGGCACGGCTTCATGCTTACCTACTGACAGTCGTTGCCGTGCGCGAATTCAATGGGAGTGGCTGCCGTCGAGCATTTGGGTTGCTCGCAGACCCCGCGCAGATGTTAGGCCCCCGCCGCGCCGGGCTCGGGCGGCTATGGTGTAAGCTGTATGTTGCAATGGTACGCTGGCAATTGTCCGCTGCGCCAAGCCGGTTACCGCACGTTTAGACACTCCAGGCACCTGCCAGTCACGCGTCCCATGGCCCCGCAGCGGCGCTGCTGGTAGCTGCGCACGCCCCGCGCAACGTCAGAAGACCGTCCGGGTCCGCAAGCACAAGCAAGCAACAACGAGCCCCTTGCATCCGAAGCGGCCCCGCCCCATCGCGTGGTCCGCAACTCCCGCCCGCCCAGTCGCCGCAGTCTCCTATAACTACTTGCGCAGTTCGCTGCGCCTCCCCGAGCACCAACCATGCGGTCCAGCAGCACAATTGCATGCATCCGTGCCGTACCCTTGCATTCACCTCTCGCTCGGCGTGCTTATGACACATCAATTGCCCACGGTGCCCCACAACACCCATCAGCGCAGCTACAACCTCTTGTTTGTACCGAGCTTAGAAACCACGACCCACAATGGCCCCTCCCTGCCTGCCCCATTGTTACGGACAGTGCCCTCCTATCCACCTGCACCGTCCCCGGCCGTTCAGCGGCGGTCAGGACCGATGTCCACCAGCCGGTTGCATCCTCACGCTGCCCTTTCATGCAGTGCCGTGCCCCCCACCGCCACCCTGCGCCCCTCCACCCATGCACCCCCACCCCTCAGCCGCCTGCGCCCCCTACCCCAAGCCCCCCCCCACCCCTTTCCCTTCCACTCTGCCCCTCCTCCCAACGCTCTACAGGTGCCGTATGCGTATCTTGCGCCAGTACACCACCGGCAGCGACAGTCCCAGCAGCGCCAGCATGCCCAGCTCAAAGTGCAGCAGGCTGGGGATGTCGCCGCCGGACGCGCGCTCCGCTGCCACCAGGTCCGCAACGCCCGCCGCCGCGTGCGCCGCCAGCGTGCCCTCCGTGCAGCTGCGCACCACCCGGATCACGGGCACGCCGCCCGACCCTGCGCCCCCGGACCCCGCACCCGCGGCGCCCCCGGACCCCCCGGCGGAGGCGGCGGCGTTGGCCCCGAAGCCCTTGCCTGGCCCCACCACGCCGTGCGCCGCGTGGTGCGCCTGGCCGCCGTGCCGCTGGCCCTGGCCCTGGCGGTCCCCTGTTCCTGCCGCTGCTACGCCGTCGCCCTCCTCTCCGGCTATGTGCACGTCGGGGGGGTAGGGGTAGATGAGCTCCACCTGGGGAGAAAAAGGGGGAGGGGGGACAGCAGCAGGAAGGAGGTTGGTGCGGTGGGCCGCTGAAGTGTTGTTGATGCAAGCATGCATGCTGGAGAGCAGTCAAGCTGGTACAAGGGTGGGAGCGGATGGGACGATAGCAGGACAGGGGCTCGTATGCAGTATGTGATTCGTGTGCTGTGCCCTCCCCACGTGCTGCCCAGCAGGTAGCACGGAGGGCACGCTGTCTCATCTCGCCAATATCATGAGCTGGAACCAGATGTATTAGGCACTTGCACAGATAACCGGCCCGAGGGGCTACTTGACTGCACGTTATACCCCCAGCAAACCAGGCTGCTGGCGCAAGGGGGTGCCAGCGCAGCGTGGAAGCCCCGCACCCCACCCACCGGCCAGTCGCCCTCGCGCTTATCGCTCGTGGTGCAGCGCAGCTCCTCCTTAAAGCCCGTGTCTGCACAGTACCGCTCTATCTCCTCGTCCTCCTGGCATTGTGAACATCCACCTGCGCCCGGCAGGTCCGCGAGATATGATAGGGCTCCCGTCTTACGTGTTCAGGTACCAGAGCAGTAGACGCTGCACAGCTGTTCACTTTTAGTCTAAAGTACCTGATAGTTTGCAGTAAAGGTGTTTGGAGCTTGCTCCTCGGCCCTCTTTAAGCACTCGTCGCCCCAACAGCAAAGAAGCTGTCTCCAGGAACGTGCGCGACGCCCTCCCCGCTTCCAAGCCTGGTAGGCCTTCTGTGAATTGTACTTCGGGTTGTAGCAGCAAGGTGCAGAGTAAAAGACCGACCAGGGAAAGCTGCATCGTGGCAGTAGCCTTCAAGACGCAGGTGCGCTTGGAAAGCTAGGGTGCTGGAACCTTTTGTTACAAAGTAGTGTCACGAAATGAAAAGGAACAGCAACCAGAGCTCCAGGTCAGCACGCTCCGAAGCAAAACGCGCCATGAAGGTCTCTGTACGCAGGGGCGAGGGGCTTGAACGAAACCTCTGCCAAGATGCTAAGCTAAAGGTTTACTGGAAGACGTCCTAAACGCATACCGGTACTGCGGTTCCCAAAGGCAGGCCCAACGAAGGCACGTGCCATCGTGCCGGTCATGGTGGGTTCAGGTGGGTTAGCCACCAGCGACGCTGGACAAAGCGTGCTTGGTAGACTTGCAGGCGCACTGCCTGAGATGGACAGCAAGGTGCTAGAGTGCAATGAGTAGAAGCATGCAGGAGCATTGCCTGCGGTCGCTGCCGTTGTCTGGTGGTCACTGCACTGGGGCTTGGCTGAACCCGTGCAGAACCTTGGCAGCCGGAGCCACGTGACGCCTTTTTTTGGCCCCTTGCTTCGGCCGAGGGTCACGTGGCCTCATGGACATGCAACCCCCGAACGGAGGCGGCAGCAATGTGCATCTGCCGTCAGATGCACAATGGCTGAGTCCGGAGTGTCTGCAGACGCAGCCATTGGCCCGGCTGTTCAGCACGCGGAGGCGCGCCCGCTGCTTATGTGGTATCCGTACTCGGCGGACTGCACTGCTGCGTGACGCCATTGTTCCGGGGCTAAGCGTCATGCTGCTGTGCGTTTGGTTGCTGCCTCAGGGACCAGGACTACAGAGTGCAGCATCGTAGGTGGAAGTCATGATTGAGCTGATGCAGACCATGGCAGTGTGCAGTACCGGTACTGGCGGCACCTAACCGCGCGCACAGCGGGCTCTGGCGGACGCTGCTAAATGGGACAAGATGAAGAACTCTTAAGCCGTACGAAAAGACGTATCGGTTGTTGTTGTAGGGCAGTATCGAACGCTTGAGAAGAGCATGCCACTCGAGGCACTTGTCTCTTGTGCCGCAGCCAGCGTTTTGCATAACGCAAGAAATCATGTGCAAATAATAGCTGATTTCAGCTATCGGTTCACAGTCCAAGCTGGTCCGGCATCGCCCGCTGAGGTCGGCGTTGGCGGGGCTTTGAGTCACTCCGCAGTGCCCGCAGCGGGCGGCCCTGCACCGGACCCCTCGCCCCCGCCTCACCTGGAGAGGCGCAACACCTTTTACCGCTGGAAGGCTCACGAGGTCGAGGTGGGACACAGTGTGCTGCCGTACAAAACATGCTGAGCGTGTGGGAACCTGTGAGGGTGCGGTATGATGCCTGGGTTAGGAGTAATCTGCTCTGCACGCCGGCGCGCGTTGGCACCTTGTGAAGCTGTGGATGCTGCTCCGGTGCCGCCTGAAGCATGCTCCGGTAAACCACACTGTTTGGATCGCAGCCATGCAGTGCACTAGTTCAACAACGGAGCCTCGGCAGGAATGTGCACCAGCAGGCTCATGACACCTCCTCATTGCCCGCCTCACGCTCCTTCAATCGTGACGTTTCCGCCGCTCTGCAGATCTTGCTGGAGGTCATGAGGGATGTCGACCCAAGTCAAACCCTCCCTGTGCGCAAGGCTGTACATGCACTAGGTGTGTCAAGGCTTGGATTTTGACTGACCAAAATGCACTAGGTGTGCTTTGGTTGGCAGGTTGGTTAGGTCGCGTGGCCCCTGCTACTTTGCAATGCGTGGCCTTGCTTGTAGCACTGCAGTGCTTGTGCCTGTATGTACCTATCCCATACGCTGTGCATGGCCTCTTAGGACATGCAACCATGCGCTGCAAGTTGGCGCGCAACCCAACCTGCCATCCTCGGGGGGCTCATGCACATGCCCTGACCCTTCACCATTACACCCCTGCCCTGGCGTGCCGCTTGTCGTTGATTTCTCCTGGCGTCGTGTCTGCGGGTGTTGGTTGTGCGGGTTGGGTCTGTCCTCTTGCTTGTGCTGTCCTGGGGCCGCGGTTTGCACTAGTTGAATAGACACCCACGCGTGCACTGACCGGTGTTTCGAGCCCTCCCGGCTCGTGCCTAAGGCCCTAGAGGCCATCGCTGTGTCCCGGTCCATTTATGGACCCCCGGCTTTTGCCCACAGCGTAACACTTGCCCATTGCGCACTCTTACATCTTACCCCACACGGCATATCCCCCAGGCTGGTCTGCGCTGCAAGACCCTGACCGTGTGCTGTACAACCGCGTAAACACTAAACTGATGAGGATGCGGCATCGCGTGCTGCACGGCGAAACACCTGTGGGGGGTAGGTTTGTGGTTCGCGGGTGCAGGCGGTAGCAACATGGGGAAAAGACTGTGTAACTATTCTACAAACCGTACCGCTGCTACTGCCACTACCACTTGACCCTCGCGTTACTGGTGCTTTGTTCTCCCCGTACCACCTCCTCGCGTTACATTGCTCTGTTCCACCCCACCCCCCTTTCCCTCAACCCCGCAGCTCCGGACGCCAAGCGCGATCGAAACAGGTCTATGACATGGAGGGTGGGTGGAGGTGAAGCACCCGATTACCTGCCTTGCTTGGCGGCCCTCCCAGGGATGCCCCTCCCCTTCCCATGGTGCTTTGCAGGGACTGCACCTTGCTGCACCTTGCACCCAAGGCTGCATCGCCTGTGTCCCGTCCTTGCACTCCGTTCCACCGCATGGCCGTGTCCACACGCGCGCCTGCAGGTTTGGCTCCGCAATACGCTGCCCACTCTGAACGGCCGTGAGGTGAGTAGCCTGCCGACACCGAAGGCTGTGCAGTCTCGCAGCAACGCGCACCTAGCAGGCCTTCGCGCCTTTTTTTCCTCGCGGCGTTGTGGCTGACTGCACGCCCACCTTCCCACACGCTGCTGTAGCGCTGCTTCCTCAGGGCCACGCCAATGGGGCTTGCCTCAGCACGGAATTACGCTGCAGCGCTGCTTACAACATGGTACTGAAATCCGCCCCTCAGTTCACCGTCACGGATGTTGCGGCTATGATAGAGGCCAACCCGGACATAAGCCCATTGCTGGACAGGAGGTGCGTGGTGCCACGAGGAAGGGGAGGACGCTTGCACACGTGAGCCTTCGGTCATCAGTGCACCGCTGCCAGCAAACCTAGCCACACTGTTGTCTCAAATACAGCGCGTCTGCCCCGCGCTTCTGCACTCACTCGGCTCATTTGATTGCGTGCAGACCTGTATGTGCAAGCCAAGCTAGTACCCGCTGCTAATGCATGCAGGCCCGATCCCAACTTCAAGAAGTCTCTGCGCTGGGAGAATGCATTACGCGCCATGCTGCACATGTAAGTGGCAGTGGCAGTAGCCGTGTCCGGATGACATGCTGGGCACCATGAGCTGATGCGCTCCGCACATACCATGGCGGGGGTGTCACTGGTGTCAACCATGCATTATTACAGGGCCTCCCTGGCTGCCCCTGCAGGCTGCCAGGCGTGGTGCGAACAGGGCTGAAGCGGGGCAAGTACAACCTGTACCGCTACGACCCCACGGACCCGGTGAGCAGTTGGTGCTCTCGGTGGAGTACGTCACAGGCTGGCACCGCGCAGACCTGTTGAGCGCTTAAAGGTTTAATGCGTCACATGTGCTCCAGTGTGTACGGTGTCGTCAAGTGAAATACCGTGATGCGCCGTAGCAAGCTGACCTCACGCTTGGCAGGAGAGGTGCCACTTTACAGAGAGTTATGCAGCACGGAATCTAGGAGCAAGCCTTGCAATCCCCTGCGTGTTTGCTTGCATCGCAGACGGCCGTCTCCACCAGTCGCCGCCGCCAGCCCAAGAAGGGCGCCCCAGGGCTCCCCCACCTGGGCCGGCACGAGGGGACAAAGGGCGACACCGTGGCAGCAGCGGGACAGCAACTGCAAGTAGTGGGGTAGCAACCAGCGTAGAGGAGCAGCTTCTAAGTGGAACAGCGGCGGGAGTGCAGCAGCAGCAACCGACTCAACGGGACTCCGCCGCAAGACCGAGGCCGTTCTGGCCTTTGCGTCGGTTCATAACCGATCCGAGGGTCGACTATGCACCTCCAAGCGGTGTGGCGAGCGGGGCGACGTCCAGCCCCCACGGTAACATGCCGGCACGCCGCCGCTCGTGCATAGGACAGCACCGGCTGTCTGCTGCCGCACGCCTGGCGCGAACCCGCGCGCCTTACAAGAGCACCGCCAGCCGCCGGCATGTGCTGCCGCATCGCGTGAGGGGCACAGGGGGGGTGCTGGCCGCCTGCTGCCCACCCGCCACCAGCGCCCTACACATATATGCGGCGCGGACTGATGCCCACTCTGGCGTGCTGTTGGGTGGACCTAGAGCAGGCGCACCAAAGCGGAAGTCACAGCCGGCTATGCCAGGGCTCCCTGCGAATGTTGATTTTGGAAGAATGGCCCTAGGCCCCTAGCCCTGGTGTATGTGGCGCGCAGGCACGTGTGTGGTGCCCAAGCACTCCGCTGAGCAGGTGTTACTGAGCCGGACTTCGAGTCAGCAGCTGAGCGCACCCTTGACCTGGCCCTTTCGCATGTTTGACTACAGTCATCGGGAATGGGCGTCATCCGATGTGATCTTGTGCAGGTGCACACAAGGCCGCCAGTTCGATCCCGTATGCCCAACGGCGGCTGGCTCGCCCCTCTGCTCCTCTCTTGGGGAGTGGAGTGTGTTATGAAGCGGTCTTGCTCTTGCGCGTCTTTCAGATTCACATCCATGGATTGGGTGGTGGACCAGTAAGGATCGTACTCCCCCAACTCCATTGGCGCCAGGGGAAGGGATTTCCCCCGTCATTTACCTCATTTTACAGGGTGCGCCAGCACCAGCTGTGCCACGTTATGTTACTGTTACTGTTACTGTTACATAGCTTGCGTGAGCGGTGCAGCCCACAGCCAGCGGTATGCCCCATGAGCAGTGTGGCTCCGA
>QAXN01001856.1:0-14093 GCA_004335795.1 Chlamydomonas sp. 3222 | reverse complement strand
GGCGAAGGAGGTGGAGGACGCTTGTGTGGGGGAGGCTTGTGTTGGGGAGGAGGAGAAGGAGGAGGAGGAAGAGGGGGAGCCGGAGGGGTGGGATGTGGAGGACTTTTGGGAGACGAAGATACGGGCATGGGAGGCTCAGGCAGAGGCGGAAGGGCAGGCAAGGTCAAGGGAGGCCCGGGCGGCAAGGGAGGCTCAGGCAGAGGCGGAAGGGCAGGCAAGGTCAAGGGAGGCCCGGGCGGCAAGGGAGGCTCGGGCGGCAAGGGAGGCGAGGGAGAGGGCGGCTAGGGAATGGGAAGCGTTGGAGAGGGAGCGAGCAACTGCTGTGCAGCTGCCGTCAGGGGGCAGGGGGCTGCTGGCGGCGCTGCTGGTGGCTGCTGGCTTCGTGGTGAGGGTCATGATTGGTGACGCATGGGGCCGGGCGGCAAGGGAGAGGGAGGAGGCAAGGGAGCGGGAGGCGAGAGAGCGGGAGGCGAGAGAGAGGGAGGCGAGGCAGAGGGCGGAGAGGGAGCGGGCGGAGCGGGAGAGGAGGGCAAGGGAGGCGGCGGCGGCTAGGGAGGCGTTGCAGATGGGGGAGGGGGCAGGGGGTGCGGGGGAGGGGAGGCGGCAGCAGCAGGCTGTAGCAGTTCGGGAGCACGGTATTGACCTGGCGCCGCTGCTCCTGTTGCTGGCTGGGGGTGCGGTTCTGGGGCTGGGGTGTTGGAGGTCCCGGAACCGGTGGTGGTGAGCGCGCGCGGCAATTTACAAGGATGCCTGTCCGCTGGGGTTGACTACATGCGGAACGGATAGGGTATGCACGCAGCCGGTAGAGGTGAGCGCGCGCGGCGATTTTCAAGGATGCCGGTCGGCTGCGCTGGCGATGGGACTGCGTATGTCAAACTACCAGGATGCAGGCATAGCTGCTCCTGCAGCAGTGCACCTGGCGATGCACATGATACATGATACATGTTGGAGGTCCAGGAATCGGCAGAGGGGACCGCGTGTTGCTAGCTACAAGGATGCCGGTCGGCTGCGCTGGCGATGATTGCGTGCGTAACGTTTAGCGGTTTAGGGCGTGCGTACGGCACAGTGACGAGGCGACTGTTACATGGTACCTACGACCTGGACCAAGAAGGACGGATGTGGGCTAGGCCTGGTGCTAGCTATGCCTGGTGCTATGTGTGGGGCGAGGCTGGTGGTAGATCACTGCAGGTTAGGTCCTTTTGCTGCAGATGGAGTGGAGTGGGTTGGCACTGCACGTGGGCGCGGAGGCAGCAGCATTTGACATTTCGACATCTTATGTTACAGCAGCAGGACGCATGTTACAGCAGCAGGACGCAGCAGGGGCCCCGGGCTGAGGCACTGCCGTACCACTGTTGTTGTGCCGTACCACTGTTGTGGTGGTAGCATGTAGCGCCAGACCAGGACGCAAAGCCGTGTGGTGCTTGTGGCGTACAGTACACTTTGCCGTACAGGCACGTGGCACGGTGGCAATCAGTGGTGCCATGCCACGTGTAGAGGCGACCAGGGGAGACCTGGAGGGCACTGATCCGTCAGTGCAGTGGGTGCCTGTGGGTGGGCACAGGGAGACACGGTACCGGTAATGCAGTTACCAGTACTTGCTTCGCTTGTGTATCAGGACTAGGATTGGTACCGGCAGCTTGTGCACGCTTGAAGGATCGTACCCCAGCCGAGACCTAATCAGCCCCGGCTAGTTCCGGCCGTTGCCGCGTTGGCGCGCAGCACAGGTGCGAGAACCGGCAATGCGAAGGGCGAAGGGCACGACTGTCGAAACACTCTCGGTGTCTCCAGCGTGTGCTGTCGGGCGATTGTCCCGTGTTTCGAGCCCTTCCGGCTCGTGCCTAAGGTCCTGGAGGCCGTCGCTGTGTCTCGTTCCATTTATGGAACCCACAGTGTAACACTGGTTCACTGCGTGGGTTCGCCATTGTGACTTGGGCTGCACTGTACATGTTTTACTCTTCCTACGGGTGCAGTGAATAGTATGCACCAGTATGCACGCATGCCGGCATGATGCCGCCGAGTTCAACACCTGCGCCGTTCTCTACCCTAAGCCAAGTCTGGCCGTGCTCCGTCACTTTGTTTTCTTCGTGAGAAGGTTACAGGGGCTCGGAATTCGGTGCTTGGCGTGTATGACAGTACCGTAAATGCCGTACCTCGCGCCCATACACGCATCACACATGTACGGGCACACCGTACAGTGCTACCTACGCGCCTAGCAGCGGTACGGCATGCTCAACTGTCAACTCATACACGGTTGACGTGTTGCCTTCCGATGCGCTCCTGGGACCCATGCCTCACCTACGCACCCACAGCCCCAGCTCGCCCCCCAACGGCTCCTCGTTATAGGCCAGCCTATCTACCAACTCGATTGCACGTCATGCGCTCTCGTATACCCACTCAGACAACAACAGGGCAAGGGCCCCGACCCCTGGCACCTAGCACACCGGCACACCCCATGCACTCCGCTCCAGATGCTACCAAGTAACCCGCACAAACGCAACCCCTCGCGCCGCTACCCCCAAAGCACCCGATAAGCGGCCACACTACACACAACTGGAACTGTTTCGCAGCTCATGCGGCCTACATGTACGGCATCCGAGCCCCCCGCTCCTCATCCCCTTGGTTCTCGGGCTCGGTAGCACACTGGAGCACACGTGCCGCACGGTGCATGGGTCGGCCGTGTTGGCACTTTCTGCACCTCACACACACCACCACATGCACCACCACCATGCTGCACCACCAGCTTGCTGCCGGCACGTACACCTGTCGCCAACGAAGCGCCTGCCCGACGCCACGGGCCACAGCACGCGCGCGGCATCGCATGCACCACCATGGCAAAGACATCCAGGTCTGCCCCCACACTCCCCGCGCCCTTCAGGCGCTGAGTTGCGGTCCGCCTCCCACTGTCACCTCCCCCGGCAGTAGGCACACGTGCCTCACGGTGTGCCCGCCAGGCCGCGTAGGGCGGGGGGGGGGGGACATGCGGAACAGCGTTGACTCCAGAAGCAGCAGGTTGGGAGGCGAGGGGGCGAGCGAGGGAAGAAGGGGGAACACAGGGTGGTTGCGGGTTCGGAGGGTGCACAGGTGGGCGCACATGGCCGGTGCAGGGCACGGCATGCGATGACGTACAGCAGTGTACGTACACCAGGGTGCGTGCATGAGCCCAGCAGCCTTTTCCGCGTTGTGGACTACTGCCTCCCGTTCCGGCTTCCCACAACCCGTACCCACACCCATACCCGTGCCCCACAGCCTCACCCACGCTCCACTCCCCAGATAATGACCCACCAGACCCACCTCGACGGCCGCAGTTGCTGCTCCTCGTCCCAAGCCCGCGCCGCCGCCCCCGCGCCCCTGACACCCCATTTGCCTCCCAGCCCCCCTCTCTCCACCTTCCTCTCCCCTTCCCGGTTCCCCTGCCCCTCCCGGCTCCCTCTCTCCGCCTCCCGCTCCCTCACCCCCGGCCCACCAGCTACCCCACATCCTAAGCCCTGGCCACTCTTGCTGCGCTTGTTGCAGTCCTGGGGGCCAAGCAAGGTTTGGGGACAAACGAGGAATGATGGACAAGGTAGGACCATGCTGCAAAGCACTATGGCAGCAAGCACTATGGTAGGCCTAAGCAAGGCACGCATCGACTCTGACCACCCAAACTGCCGTGTGGAGCCAGGACAGAGCAGTGTGCAAGTTGTCAAGCAGGCTCTACAGGTGACCAAGATGCACCTTGCGGATCTCCTTGACCCAAGCCACATCCAATGTGGACGCCATACTGAGGTTTGCAAGTGGGGGCCGAAACCACGAAACGGGCGGGACCAGGCTGAATAGGCCTAATGGGGGCCAATGTCGCAACCTGTTTTGGTGGACCAACAAAAATGCAATGATGCCACAAGTACATCCTTGGCAGACGCGCCTGACTAAGATAGCATTACTCGCACAGGAACAAGCGTGCATACCCGTCCTCACCTCTAGCGCTCCTCATGGGAGGATGGCGATGGCAGCCAGCACACCGTTCAGTACCGTAAAGCCGGTTTGCAGGTCCTGCTGCCCCTTCAGCAGTTCCTGCTGTACCTCCAGCAGTTCCTGTTGCGTCTCTTGCCATTTCTTTTGACACTCCGACAAATCCTGCTGCCCCATGTCAACACCCTCATGCCCTGGCCTGACCACGGGGTGCTGCTTCGCCTGCCCTGCCGCTTTCATGTTCCCAGCTTTTGCTGGTCTTCTGAAGCTGGTTCCTTGGCGCTCGCCATTGCTGGGGCCGCAGTGCGCAAGCTGCCGGTGAAGGCTTCTGCAGCATGGCGTGGCTCGGCGGGCGGGCGCGGTGTGAAACGCGGTCGGCTTCGTCGAGCTCTGCAAGGCCAGACCCGAAGCCGAACCCACATCTGTAGTAGGACACACAGTCCACCCACCTCCTACTCCAGAAAGGAGCGTTCCTGGCAACTCGGGTTAACCTATTGCGGCTCCTACTAAAACATCACTATGCTCCCAAGAACCCATGGGGATATTAGCGCTACCTAGTGACGACATACGACACTTCAGGACATGAAGACACTTCAGGACAGGCGCTGTGTGGTGGCGGAGGCTGTGTTCGGAGGGCCAGGTTGAGTGTCTGAGTCGTGCCTACACTATGGTGCAGGGCAGGGGAGCTCCCCTACTGCAGGGCGGGGGGTACTGCAGGTGCGGGTGCTGTGGTGTGGAACTGGTGTGGAAGGTCAAGGCGCAGTTGAGGCTGATTGAAAGGGCTGGAACCTGGAAGGCCACGATAGGTTTGTGGGTTGCACAACACGTACGGGTAAGGAGTGATTCCTGCGTGCATACTTCTGGGGGTGCAAGAAAGGCAGGTGGGCCTGACATAGGGCCCGCCGTGACGGTGCCGCGGCAGCAGCAATGGCCACCTTTTCCATAGTTTTACAAGTGCAAAGACAACAGGACGCAAGCTGCCTGCTGTCTTGCAAAGGTTACATTGCTGTAAGTGGTAAGTTACAGTTACAGACCCCGAGAGGGGCACGTCCGGGGGCCATAAGGACGAGTAGTGCAAGTGGTAAGTGGGCAGCCCGCCGCCTGTCCCCGGCACCAGGAGTCTCCCCTGCCTGGCCCGTGTGCCCGACACACATGCCGCAAAACACGCCCGCCTGCCGCACCACCAGCATAGCAATCACAGCATCGGCAAGCAGCCGTACCGCAGTACGACGCCGTAAACCACATCTACCGGCCCCCACGGCCCACCGGCGCTGCATCACGGCCTCCCCCGTCCCCTTCCCCGCCTTCTCTGCCCCCGGCGGCACGCACACGTGCCGCACGGTGAGACCGCCAGGCCGCACAGCCTACAGCCTACAGGAGCTGTAACAGAGCCTCCCCCAACCCCTTCCCGGCCTCCTCCGCCCCCGGCAGCACGCACACGTGCCGCACAGCCTACAGCCTACAAGCTACAACCGCTGTGACAGAGTGTTCCCCTGAACCCTCCGCTATCGCCCCGTGCCCCGCTTCCGCACACGTGCCGCATGGTGGGCCGGCCGTGCGGGCAGTTTCACGTACGGCGCCTTACAGGCTCTGCACGTTTACCTCCCCCTCCTCCTCCGCCCCCGGCAGCACGCACACGTGCCGCATGGTGGGCCGGCCGTGCGGGCAGTTCCACGGCGCGCGCAGCCCCGCCAGGCCGCGCAGCACTGCCCGCATCTCGGTGCGCGACAGGGGGCGGCCCACCATGATGGAGTAGCGGCAGGCGCGGCTGGCCAGCATGGACCGCACCCTGAAGTGGAGGGGAGGAGGGGGCACGCAAGAGAGCGAAAAGACGGACGAACCGGGTTTGGGCGTGGGGGTTAAGAGGGTGCACTCGCTGGCAGACGTGCATCAGGCAGTACGTGCCACAAGCGCTCGGCTGTACGCGGCAGCACCACCACCGCTGCCACCTCGCCCGTACCACAGCCCCGCACACCGAAAGCAGCAAGTACGGAGAGACCCACCTCGACGGCCGCAGCTCCTCCTCCCACGCCCTCGCCGCCGCCCCCGCGCCCCTGCCTCCCGCTCCCCCTCCCGGCCCCCCTCCCTCCGCCTCCCGCTCCCTCACCCTCCCCACCAGCTCCACCACATCCTCCACCCCCAGCTGACCCGTGGCCCTGCTGTACGGCACAGCACTGAGCAGCAGCTCGCCACCCTCCTCCCCCTCGCCCTGCCCCACCCCGTCTGCACATCCCTCCACCTCCATGCCTACCCCTTGCTGCTGCTGCCCCTCCAGCTCCTCCCCCTCCCCGTCCGCCTCGAACCCTAGCCCCTCATCCATCGCCACGGGGTCCCCACCCCCAGCCCCAGCCCCCTCGCCCTCCTGCTGCTCCCCGCCTTCCCCTGCGCGCTCCTGCGCCTCCCCCTCCCCCTCCCCTGCAACATCGTTGCCCCCAACCTCCCCTCCTGCCCTCCCTTCCCCGCTGCCCCCGTCGCCCCTGCTGCTGTCGATGCCGCTTCTGTCGCCGCCTACAGCCCCCTGCCCCTTTCCTGTCGCCCCCTTTAGCGGCACCAGGCGGCCGCTGCCCGGCAGGCGCTGCACAAAGTCGAAGCCGTTGGCCCGGAACAGGGATAAGTGCTCCCTGCGAAGGATGGGGCAATGCGCGTGAGACTATGACCGAGGAGGGTCGTTGAAGGAGGGCTAGAGGGTTGTCAATCGAGAGCAAAACCGTTGGCCCGGAACTGGGGCAGGTGGGGACGATGGGATTTACGCGGTAGTAAGACAATAGGGGCAGGTGATCACTGGAGAGGGGAAAGGGACCGTTGCGACAGAGTGGTGACGAGGATGGGGAGGACGCCCGCGCGACATGATGGTAACTCCAGGTGCATCCCCTTGCACGCCACCTTGGCAAATCCCCACCGCTCCCCGGCCGTCGCCGCCTGCCCACCGCACCGTTCGGACAGGTGTTCCGCAGGCAGCAGCCCCAGCAGAGCTCATCGTATCGCCGCTTCGTGGATTCCCCTTGTGCTCACCGCCGTAACACTTCCGCTAACCCACACGCTAAACACACGTGCCTTCGCCCATCACCTGATCAGCAGGCGGTTTAAGGGCATCAGCCCGGGCAGCTGCCTGGGCACCAGCAGCAGCTGCTGCGCCAGCACACTGGTCGTGGAGGCAGCGAGCGCAGCACACGGCAGCCCTGCTGCAAGCAAGGGTTGCACTCACACACCACGACCGTCCCACCGCACCACGTGAGCAGGTGGTCCACCTGCACCAGAACCAGGCCCTTGCCCTGCCCAACCTTCTGCAAACCCTTCCGCACAGTTAATACACCCCGCCCACCTGATGAGCAGGTGGTCCACGGGCAGCAGTCCGGGCAGCTGCCTGGGCACCAGCAGTGGCTGCCGCGCCAGGCGCACGGTTCGCTGCAGCCTCTCAAAGCTGGTCTTTTCGTCGGCCGCGTGTTGGTCTACGATGAACACGTCACGGCCGTGGCGGGCAAGGATGAAGCCCAGGTTGAACTGGCCGAGAACCTGGGGGCAGGAAAGGTACATAATAATAACATCTAATAGACAGACCAAGAGAGTGTCTATTCATTTACCTTGATTGGCGGCAGGACGGCAGGGCATGGCCGAACACGGGAGGGCTCCAAGCCTACAGTACTGCACATGGCTGTGTATAAATGTACCCACGCGCGCGCCTGTCAATCGTCGCCGCATCTGCATCTCCCTGAACTGCTGCTTCCGGAACAGCTGCTGATATCCCATACGAACGAATCTACATCAACCAACTAATGCAATAAGCTTGAGAGTCCAGTTAGTACACTCCCTCCCACGCCCAGTTAGTACACTCCCTCCCACGCACCTGCATCTCCCTGAACTGCTGCTTGCGGAACACACGCTCAAGCTCCCGCTCCGCCGCCGCCTCCCGCTCAGCGCGCGTCGTACCGCCGCCGCCGCCACCGCTGCTGCCGCCCTCATTGCCGTCCGCGGCAGCACCGTCCGCAGAGCCCTGCAAAGCGGACATGCAGAAACCAATTCAAGTCCGCGCGATCTGACAACCTGACATGCCGTCTGGTCACCGTGGCAACGACTCTGCAGCTGCCTGCCATGATGAAGCCCACCGCACTGACTGCTACATGCCGGACAGCCGTGGAAGCAAAATCCCTTGACGCAGTGTGCCGCTAGCGAGGAAAGACCCGGCGGGCAAGCGTCAATCCCTAGCGCAAACCTACAGCACGTCAAGCCACACATCCTCTCACTCTGCACCCAGCTCTGTTGCTGCGGTGCTCCTCATACCGCGTCACGGCGTTCCTAGGTCAAGCCGCGAGCCTTTTCGGCATTTCCTCCTCAATACAACCCATAACTGGAATAAAACGAATTACGCCCTGCTCTGTCGCTGCGGCCCATACCGCTTCACGGCGTTCCTAGGTCAAGCACCGAGCCCATACCCACCTCTAGTGTCGCGGCCGCAAAGTGCGACCCACCGCCCGCCTCCTCGGCCTCCCCCCTCTGCTGCTGCCCCCTCCGTTCCCTGCACCTCGCCAGCAGCTCCCTGCCCCGCCGCACGCGCGCCGCCGTCGCCGCCGCCACGCGCCCCCAATCCGCACGCAGCACCGCCGCAGCCCACCCCGGTTCCCCTGGAGCCGCTGCGGCCCCTGTTGCAGCAGCAGGGGGCTCACACCCCCACCCCTGTGCCTCGTCGTGCTGATCCACGACGAGGCACACCCCTTGGGCACCTGCGTCCCCAACACATGCCCCAGCGTCAGCCCCCTGCGCCTCAGCCCCCAGCCCCTCAGTCCCCATGTCCCCTTCCTCCCCTGCCGCGGCAGCATGAACCTCATCCTCCTCAGCGCTTCCAACCTCAACCCTCTGCTCCTCTTCCTCCCCTGCCGCGCCGCTGCGTACTCCCTGGCGGTCAGTCATGGCACCAGGCAGCCGCCCTACTCCCTGCGCCATAACCGCCTCCTCCCGCCCAGCCCCTCGCGGCCTGTCCACACCAGGGCCTACAGCTGCGCCAGCCTCCATTTCCGGCTGTTGCTCTTCCGCTCCCCCGCTCTCCTCCGCATCCTCAGCTCCTTGCGTCCCGGCCTCGCCCTGCCCCTGCCCCTGATCCTGCTCCACATGCTGTTCGTGCTGCTGCTGCCCTCGTGGCCCTGCCGCAAAGCCACCAAACATCATGGACAGAAAGGGGTGCCGCACGGCGCCGCCTGATCCGGCCCTGGCTGCGATCCCAGCCCCAGCTCCACCCCTTTCCCCTCCGCCGCCAGCCGCCCTCGGCCCCGCCCCGCGCCCACCGCCCGGTGCATCCACCACCACCGCAGCAGACAGCCTCCTGCTGACCCCCACGCCCCCATCTACGTCCACCTGCCCCCCTTGTGTCCCCCTGCTGCTGTGACCGCCAGCAGCACCCGCACCCACATCACCCTCACCCTCCTCCTCCATCTCCTCTTGCTGCTGCTGATGCTGCACCAGCGGCGAGGGCGACGGCTGCACCAGCTGCTGCTCTCCGGCAGAGCCCGGCCCAGGGCCCTGCCCTCCCCCAACATCCATGGCCTCTGGGGCCTCCGGACCTGCAACTCCCCTCCCTGCTCCCTCCTCCTTCTCGCCACTCAGCCGCCGCCGCTTGATCCGTGGGGACTCCCCTGTCCCCCGCCTCTCCTCCTCCCCTTCCTGTCCCACGCCCCCGCCTGCATCCTCTCCATCCGCCTCCGGCCCCTCCCCTTGTAATGTCTCACTGTCGCTGCCCCGCCGTGGAACGACCGCGAGCTTCTGCTGCTTCGGCCCCTGTCCACCCCTCCCTGCTGGAGCCCCAAGGCCCCCGAACGGCCCTCCGCCCGCTGCCACCAGGGCACTGCGCGGCCCCATGCCCCCTTTGCCTGGGAGCGCTGACGGCTGGTGCTGGTGCTGCTGCTGGTGGTGCTGCTGGCTGGCTCCGTGCAGCGGCTGGTTTACGGCGTAAGTGCAGCGTGAGGGCTCCCACAGCCGGTTCAGGGCCTGCGTGGGACATTGGGGAACATGCAGTGGGTCAGGGTAGAGGGAGTGGGAAGGTGAGTGATAGGGTGGCGGCGACAAGGCGTGCGGAGACGTCCATTCCACTAAGTAAAAGCCATTGTCCTGGCCTGCGCAGCACCCATGCACTGCGCTGGAGGAGAAACACCATCGTCAGGCAGGTACTTCCAGGGCACAGGTTCATTCAACCTCACCTGCTGCAGCAGGGCCACCACCCCGTCCTCCGCCGCCAGGAACACCCGCCGCTTGCCTAGGCACCACCCAACACACCAACTAAACCGCTAATACACACGCCTGCTCCCTAACCCACCTGCTGCAACTGGGCCACCACCACATCCCCCGCCGCCAGGAACACCTTCCGTTTGTCGGGCGTTATGTTTACGTCCACCCACCCAACTAATCCGCTAATACACACGCACCTGCCCCTTAACCCACCTGCTGCAGCAGGGCAACCACCCCGTCCTCTGCCGCCAGGAACACCTTCCGCTTGTCGGG
Organism: Chlamydomonas sp. 3222; assembly: GCA_004335795.1. Classification (NCBI taxonomy): domain Eukaryota; kingdom Viridiplantae; phylum Chlorophyta; class Chlorophyceae; order Chlamydomonadales; family Chlamydomonadaceae; genus Chlamydomonas; species Chlamydomonas sp. 3222. Next base: position 3,659 of record QAXN01001856.1, on the reverse strand, counting down.
CGTTACGTTGACGTCCACCGCTCGGGGGCCCACGGTGAGTGATAGCAGGGCCATGGGGCGCTGGGAGGCAGCGGCGGAGGCGGAGGAGGATAAGGACCGGAATGTGTCGTTGAGCACCCTAGGGGGAGGGGTCAGGTGATTGGCATCAAGGGTAAGGAAAAGAGCGGTGCGAAGGGGGCGTTGGGAGAGGTGTATGGGGAGCGGGGCCTGCGTTATGCCTACAATCGCGCACGTGCATTGTAAGACGCATTGAGGTCTTTGTGGAGCCAACCGCCCGCCTGACGGCCACGGGCGGGTCCTCAGACTGGTCCAACACCGCTCACAGGGGCTGCCTCCCCACCTTGCCACCTTTGGGCAGGTCCACTGGCCTGCCGCTGCGGAATGCGGTTCCATGCATGGTGCACCATGTCCGCGTGTGACTGTTAACCTATAGGCTGCGATCACTTCCACACAAGCACTAGCCCCCACCTTGCTGCCTTGGGCAGGTCCACTGGTCGGCCGTTTAGGAAGAAAAACTGGCGGGAGGCGTCGCCGCGCACGCCGCAGCCGGCGCGGGACACAAAGCTGCGGAGAGGGGGAGGGAGGGGGAGGGTGGAGGGGTGAGGAGAAGGGGAGGGATTGTGCGCACCAAAGAGGGGAGTCAAAGAGTCAGCAGCCAGGAGGCGTCGCCGCGCACGCTGCAGCCGGCGGGAACACGAAGCTGCGCAGGAAGGGAGGATATGTGGACAGGGACACAGAACCAGCCTTTCGCCGTCAGCAACTAAGGAAGCGCGATCAGCGCCAGCAGGAGAGGGGCCGGGAGGGAGAAGGAGCGGGGAGCGCGGCATGTACATGCTATGCACAGGATGTGTGCATGGAAGAATCCTGGCTATCCGTTTCCAGCCTAGTTTATAGTACAGCAATCATCCAAGGCCTTTGGCTACGTGCAAGCCCTACCCACCCGACCGCCTCCACACCCGCCTGCTCCCTCGTCCATGCACCCCCATCGGATGACCTCGCATGCACCAACTTACCGCCGCTGTGTGAATGTTTGTAAGCCCCACCCACCCGACCACCTGCCCGCCCGCCTCCCCGCCCCCAGCTGCCATCAGCCCCATCCAACACAGGTCCTTCACCAACGCATCTTGCGGCTACATGCATAATCCACCCGGCCGCCTGCCTGGCCACTGAGCCCTCCTTGCTGCTTTGCACCACGCGCCCACATTCCCGTGTGTTCCCGCACCTCGTTTTGCCACCCAACTCGCCCGTTTCGTGCAGGCATCGACGTTTACCTGCCTCCCTGGCGCCTCACACGGTTCCCTCGCGCTTCACGCGTACACCCACCCGACCACCTCCATGCCCGCCTCCCGCAGCTCCGCCGCCACAGCCTCAGGGAGGGACCCTGCCGCTACCCCACCCTCGCCGTCCGCCTGGTGCCCCTGCGAGCCCTGCTGCTGCTGCTGCTGCTGCGACGCATTCCCATCCTGACTGGGCGGTGGCTGCAGCACCAGCGGCACCAGTGTCTCGGCGACCTGGCGGGGGGGTGGGTTAGTGGTGCACACAAAACCACGCCAGAGGTTAGGGCTGATGCAAGTGGGCGGCGGCGGCTTCAGGGATCAGGGTCGCACCGAAAGGAGCCGGCGACCCGCACCGGACGGCGTGGTCTTGGGCCCGTTATGAGAGGGCTTCGGCTGCTGACACGCCCATCTGCCCACCAGGTAACATCCACCAGTCCCCTCCGCCTATACCTGGTTCCCCCCCTTTATCCCAAAGGTTGCCACAGCGACATCCCTCAGGATGCCGAATGGCCCCGGGCCCGACGCTGCGGCCGATGGCTGCTGTTACCGATGCACATATTTGCCCCGCGCCTGCGCCCACCAGCAAACATCCAGCATGCATTCCCTTCCCACACTCCTTTCCCACACTCCTACCCCCGCATCCAGAGACCACCTTGGCCTCGACCACCAGCAAGCCCACCCTTCCCCCGACGACCACTTAGCCCACCTTTGCCCCGAAGATGGCCACCACGTTGTCCCGCATCGCCGCCAGCTCCCCCTGGACCCGCGGGTCGTTACTAACGCCGCACGACCGTACGGCAGACAGGCTGCCGCTGCCGGCGGCGCCAGAACCGCCGCCGCGGCCCGCCGGCACTGCCAGCGCCGCGCTGTTGTCCGTTTGAGGGCTGGGTCCGAGCAGGGCCGCGTACGAGGCGGCGGGGGCTGACGTGGCGAAGACCGTGCTGCGGGCGCCGCCCTTGCCCGCCTGCGAGTCAAGGCCGTGAGCGGACCATAGCACCACCGAGAGAAAGTACATTACGAGGCCGCATATGGTACCAGCGAGTGACAACGTGAGTGACTCCGTGACACCACCGTTTAATTACCATGGTACGGGCAAGCGGACATGAAAAGGCGTATGTCAGAAGATCAGTGGCAAGACTGAGATTGCGAGTTGTGACATGGACCGTATATCCAGCTTACCCACGCCCCTTGCCGCACAGCTGCCACTGCTGCCAGCTTCAACAACCAACCTGACCCCGTCTGTCCCCGCTGCCGACCAGGCTGCTGACACTTCAGGACTCCTCCAAGAGCGGTGATGACACGTACGCACCTGGTTGGTGACTATGATGCGGCAGTGCGTTGCCACGATGCCGTACGCCTGCAGTACCGCCACCAGCCGACCGAACTCGCGCTTGAGGTTGCGCTGGAACTCCTGGGGACAGGTGAAGCAGGGCAGAGGGCCCAGGTGGGGGCGGTGACGCAAGGGCAGCGGCCTAAACGNGCGTTCGCGTTCGCCGTTCCCCGCGCACCCCTCTTACCCTGTGCCGCACGGGCAGTGGCTTGAACAGGTCCTTGACCGCCACAGTGGTGCCCACAGCCCGGGGGGTGGGCGTGCGGCTGCGCAGGGCGCCCTGGAAAGGGGGGAAGGTATGGATAAGGGGAGGACAACCAGGACGGCAAAGGTAGATGCAAGGAGTTCCGCAGTGGGCCCGCGCTCGCCTTCAGTTCACGTTTGGAGGAGCATTAGGTGGGCCGGCGCTTGCCTTGCGTCCATCGCTTCCGTCGCCTTGAGCAGCTCTAGCAGCAAGAGATGGCTTCCCAGCCTGAGCTTCGGCTCGGAGCAGCATGGGGACTATTCAACCCCAGTTTATGGGGCTGGCACGACGGACGCCGACGCACAGATCCCTTACTTTCCTCGTCGTTGCACTCCCTCGTGTGTCAGAGTGAGCAGCATGGGGACAAAGCTGTTGCTATGGGGACTACTCAACCCCGTCGCACCTCGTGGTCGTACTCCAGCCGTACGCCCGCCTCCTGCTGTGCCGTACGGGTGATCACCGCCAGGTCGGACAGGGCGCACAGCGAGGAGAGCGCCTCGCCGCGAAAGCCGTACGTGGATACGGACTGGAGGGCGTACGGGGGAGCAGGAGGTATGAGGAGGTGGGCTCCTCCATAGGACTTGCGCAGTGAAGGATGGGCAGGCGTGTTGTTCACTGCACTCCACTCCGACAGCTGGTGCCAACCCCGCTCACCGACAGGTCGTCAAAGGAAGATATCTTGGACGTGTGGTACTTGAGCGTGAGCGCCTGGTGGGTAACGGCGGCACACGACGCCAAGTGTAAGGGGGGGGAAGCGGAGGGTGTCAGGGACAAGGGCAGCCCCGCATGTGCTTTTCCTCTGGGGGGT
>QAXN01001855.1:0-14779 GCA_004335795.1 Chlamydomonas sp. 3222 | reverse complement strand
CAGGCTTTCCACGTTTCCAAGCTACTCGCTCCCTTGGGGGTACGGGAGGCACGGCTGCCTGGGGCAAAGTTTGGCAAGAGAATCCGTTCAACCCAGCCAATCCGGGTTGCCACGTGTGCATGTGAATCGAAGACGGGATTGGCCGCGAATCCGCTGAGCCCAATAATCCGTCCCCATGTGAACACGCCCTACGCAGGGAAGGTCCCCTCCCGCCCGTCCTACCGTGTGCTGCCAGACACCAGGGGAGCTCCCTGATAGGATGTGGTTCTGCTGACGCCTGGTCTCACTGGGACCTCAGTGAAACGCTGCCATGCCACGCCTGAAGCCTGGAGCCTGGACCGCAGACCGATAATCTCTTCTGCACGGCATGAAAAGACCATGTACGGAATACGGCTGTGCGTACAACGTAGTGTGCAGCCCACGGCACTACTGGAGCATTGAGAACTCCGCATGGCACTTACACCAGCATCACATTACTGGTATAAATGGGGCTACTGGTATATCCCTGTTACCATGCTCACCGCAGTGCGTGAAAGGAGTTCCGTAGGCACATTCTTTCCCAGCAGCAGCTGCGGCTTCTTGGTGCTTGAACTACCCCAAGGGAATCACCACGCAATTAGCTAGCCTGCCACCACTGTTTCGCCTGCCAGCAGCAAAGCAGTTAGCAGCGCCCCAACTAATAACGCATATCCGTCCGTCAGAATGCCTCTGCAGTGAAGACCCAATCACCCACCAACGCCTTTTTACCCTCCACCGACCTCGTCTACCAGCGCATATTCGGCAAATGCTTTCTTTGGTAAATATTCCGTCCTGTCGCGCTGCGTCCCTGGGGGCCGCTTAGGGGTCCCTTGACCAGCCTTGACTGCCCATGCTTCCAAAAATTGCAAAGAAAAAGTGCCTCACGCCCCGTTGCACACCAAGGCGCCATTGGCGCATGATGTGTGCCTGTAGAAGAAAAAATATACCATGTGAAGAAACAATCCCGGGATTGGGTGACCGTCTGACCGAGGTCATCGCACTTCAAGAGCATGTATCGCCAGGCCCAAGAATCAACCGGCCATTGAGGCTTACAGCAGTGGCTCATTCCTGCTCATACCTCATACCTGCTCATGCCTGCTCATACTTCGAACCTGCTCACAGCCGCCTCTTGCCCACAGTGTAACAACACTGAGCGGTGGCTCAAAACACACACGCAGCAGGGTACAAGGACCGCCTCCCCCTCAAAAGCAGACACGACGCTTGTCGCGGCAGCACTACCTGCTGTCCTGCACCATCGATAGCGCACGTCCATGAGGACAAGATCGCAGCACCCAACGTCATGCGTCGTATAGCTGGGTTGTTGTATCAACACCACCAGCTACCTGCCCGAGCCTAAAACCCTCCACTGCTGCAGCCGTTGCGTGTAGCCTCCCGACCAGCACGTCACCCCTCCAGCCCCTTCACAACAGGGCTTTCAGACCCCAGCGAGCCTCCCCATCGCTTCACTCTCTCGCTCACAACTCGATGCCCCACCGCCCCCGCCCCGAACTCCCAGCGGCCGCCGCGCCGTGCAAAGCCCCACCGCCGCTCGCTCTCCCCCCTGCCCCGTTGCTCCCTGCCCCGTCGCTCCCTGCCCCGTTTGCCCCCCTCCCCGCCAGCCGCCACGTCGCTGCCGCCTGCTCCTCCTGCCTCTCCTTGGCCGCACGCCGCTTCTCCGCCTTGGCCTGCAGGGACATCCAGTGCAAATTAGCAATTATGCTCATGATGTTCTAACTCGCACAGAAGGGTGCCCATCACAGAAAGATAACCAGCAGTTCCTTTGGCATTTTCTGTTACATTACATTTCAGCAGTTACGCGCAGCTTCATTGCCGCGGGTCGTGCAGCGCAGGGGGCCATGGGTGCTGCTGGACCATACCCCTTCCTGCCCCTCCTCAGAAAGCTTGGCCTTTTACGCAGCAGTACAAGTGCAGCAACGGCCTGCCAACTAACAACAGCCAATCAACTCCCAGCCCCCAACCGACCCACCAGCTGTCGCCTCCTCCTCGCCAGCTCCCTCCTTTCGCGCTGCACCCACCTTAGCACACAACCCACCACCAAGCTAATACACGTACACTCAACCACTCACCAGTGCCTTCTTCTCCTTCTCGCTCAGCTCCTTCTTCTTGCGCTCCTGCTCCCGCCCCACGTGCCTTAGGTACTCGGCGGACAGCTTGTGGTTCAGCACGGACTGGGGGCAGGGGAGGTTGGTGGGTCAAGCAGGGCGTGGATTAAAACACATGGTCGCAGGCGGTCAGGCCGCCCCACATGCCGCCGATACTCGGCGGACAGCTTGTTGTTCAGCACGGACTGGGGGCAGCGCAGAAGGGGTGTGGGTTGAGCAGGGGTTGTTGTGGACTCATGGATGAAGCATGGGTTGGATAAGGGAGCCGGAAGGGGAGGAGGGCCGCCACGACGCCGCTGCGCAACGCTGAGGTAAATGAGGTAAATGACGGGGGAAATCCCTTCCCCTGGCGCCAATGGAGTTAGGGGAATACGATCCTTATTGGTCCACCACCCAATCCATGGTTGTGAATCTGAAAGACAGTGCGGATGCGCAAGCACAAGACCGCTTCATAACTGAGCTGAGACATACATCGGCCGACCTCGGACAACGCCCACCTATTACACACCCCACCACTACCATGCTAACACACATGCACCACCCACCTGCTGCTCGCCCTCCAGCCGCTCCCCCTCCGCCACCAGCATGTCCAGCGTCAGCCGCACTGGCTGGAACACAGGCAGGCCGTCCGGCCCCATGGTCAGCAGCCGCTTGTGCAGCGCTGACAGGTTGGCGTTCTCGGCGGTGAACTCCTCGCCTGCAAAAAGGATAACCGGAACATACGGAGGCTACATGTCACATGCCGTACGGCACCGTGCGTCACGTGCCCTCCTGCCGTACGTGGCAAACGGAAGCACGTATCGCGAGTATCACCTCCCACGTACCGTGCACTCCACCATAACCCATGCTTTACGTCCCACAACGGGCGGGAACAAAACGATGGGCCACTGCCGTAGCACTCCACAGACCCTGTGATTTGCGTTCCAGGCGCAGTAGATGTGCATGACGTTGGGAGCTCCATGGCGGTTCAGGGCTACCGCTGGCTAGGTGCTGGGCGGCCGCTGCTTAATGCCTCGCAAAGCTGAAGGCGAGAGGCATATCCGAAACCGAGGGACGGAGCTGGTCATGCCCTCCGCACCTGTGACCTCCCTCTTAATCCAACCGCGGATCTGGTCGTCGTACGTGGAGGCACGCAGTGCGCCGAAGAAGTCGAGCGGTTGGCGGTTGAAGCTGCATGGCGCAGAGGGACAGCGAGGCGGGGGGCTCAGAGAGTGTTGCTGTACACTCACAAGGCGTGGAGGCAGCTGAGGACGGCTTCCGTACTTGCACACCGATCGGCACGGCTACCTTACTACTTCTGCCTGGGTCACATCACGCAAACGTTCTAGCTGCGCCGTAACAGGGTACGTACATTGCCCAGGCAAGACTAAATTGTTTGGTTGACGATTTTAACCTACGTATTTGTTGCTGCCAGTCCCATCAGTCCAGCCCCTCCACCGGCCCACGCACACGGCCGTTGTCGCTCTGCTGCCCCTGATGCATCAAAATGCATACTTATGTCAAAAAAGGTACATAACTCAGCGTCGTGGTATCCAACCCCGCGCACCGGTCCAGCAGCGCCTCGATGTCCCTCTTGGTCAGGCCGTCCTCCTTGTACATCTGCCAGATGATGTTGACCAGGTCCTCGCGCGTGGGCTTCCAGTAGTACTGTACGGCGGGACGGTACGGCAAAGCGGTACGGCACACTTGGTACGTCAGCAAGACGTGCACGAGCAATGCGCCGGTGCTTCATGAGCTCTGGCAGCACATGATACCGGAGAGGCAGCAGCCATGCGTGGGACTGGACCGCCCCTGCCAGGCGACCGCGGACCGCCCCTTCTGGCCTCCGTGGAGTGCTGCCAAGTACCCCCAATCCCTCTTCCAGCCGCTAACCCTCCCAACCACCAACTCACCCAACCGCCAACCGCCAACCGCACACCCACCTTCTCCATGCGGCCGTCGCGGATGAGCGGGGCAAACATCTTGCTGAAGTCGTTGCCTGCCCAGAAGGGTGGGAAGATGATGCGTTATTACTACAGCACTAAGACCGTCACGCGGAGGCACAACAGGGCCGACGGACGCAGCGAGTGCCGCGGATCAGGCCATGGAAATGTGCGGCGCACGCCGTCAAGTCCGCCTCCACCCGTTCCTGTATGACCCGGGCACCTCGCTCCAGGGCGACCTTCCCGGGTCCGTGCCGGGCCAACAACCCCTGTCCCTCCCTCCGCGCCCTATGCAGCGGAGCGCCCGGCAACCAAGTGTGACTAGGGCGGTCGCGACCCCGTACCCCACCGTTTGTGAGCCCTGCCCCACCTACCGCTACTACCTGTACCTGTGCACTTGTACCTGTGCACCTGTACCTGTGCACCTGTACCCATGCAGCCCACCTGCCTGCCCCTGCAGCCCGCCTTACCCACCGTTCCTTGCCCAACCCTGCACCCAGCCCATACCAGGCCCACCCCTCGCACAACTCGTAGGCGTGCGGCATATGCGCCTATACCCCACCCCGCCCCACCCCACCCCACCCCACCCCAACCGGCCGGGCGCCCTGACCAGCCCTGCTCACCTGTCACGATGATGGGCGTGCGGCATATGCGCGACACGCTGCCCCATTCCAACACACACCCCACCTCCACGCTAATACACATGCACGCACCCCTTAACCCACCTGTCACGATGATGGGTGTACGGCGGATGCGCGACACGCTGCCCCAGTCCTGGCCCACCGACACCACATTAGGGTTGTCGCAGATGTTCATCAGCGTGCCGATCACGATCTGGTTGTTGACCGTCACCTGTGCATATGAGTAATTGTAGGTGGGGAGGGGCATTTGAGTTTGAACGACAGGTACAGGTACAGGCCCAGTGGGACGCGATGTTCATCAGCGTGCCGATCACATTCTGGTTGTTGATTGTCACCTGTGTGGGTTGTGGGTGTATGTGTGTGGGCAGGGAGTTGCCCATGGCGAGGTAAGCCAGGTGTGCGCGCGTGGGGAAGGGTGCTGTTGGTGGCGCAGTTGGTCAGGAGGGAAGGGGAAACCATGGCGACCTGGAGCTTCGTACGTGCACCATGTGGTACATCGCCTCTCAAAGTTTGACGCCCATGCGTCTCTTAATCCCCGCCGAACCCCACCTGCACGTGGTCGAAGTGGCCCAGGCCCGCGTCGATGTCGTGTATAAGCAGGCAGGTCATCTTACCGCGGACCTTTGACATCTCGCTGGCCTGACGGGGAAGAGAACGAGGAGAGACAACACGTGTTATATTCATGGTCATATATTACTGGTATGATCTTAATATGATAATCAGCGCTTGGACATTGATCTCGCTGGCCGAAGGGGGATGGAGGTTGGGCGAGGCACAATCAAACTACTCTAGCATCCGACGCCTCACCCAACCCATGTAGGCGGCCTCCGCTAATACACCTCCGCTAATACACCCCCTTCCCACCACTGCCCTGCCCACCCCACCTTGCAATACCCTTCACGGATAACCTTCCTGTGGATCTCCGCCCGCTCGTGCTGATACACATCCCACCGCCCACGCTAAAACACATGCGGCACGGCCCACCTTGCGGTACCTCTCGCGGATGAACTTGCCGGGTGTGCCCGCCCACTCGTGCTCCAGCTCACCACTGCTCATCACCACAGTCTCAGCACTGACGGGCATGGGTAAGTAGGGTGGGCCGGGGTTATGGTCATGAGGGCTGTGGAGGGGTCATGCTAGCTGGCAGCCTGGGAATCAAGACGAGCGCTGGCAATGGTGCCGCAGAAAGGTCATCTTGCCGTACACCCTACCCCAGCCCCCACGTGCCCTTCCGAGCCAAGTGTCCGTGTCCTTTCCCAACATCTGCAAACCTCCGTTCACCCTATCCCCGCCACTGCCTCCACCCCCTGCGCCTTTCCTCCCCAGCTCCATACTCATACTACACTCCCCCGCCCTGCTGCCCCACCACGCGCCCATCTCCTCTTCCCACCCCCAATCGTGAACCCAATCTTGCCCCACCAAGCCGTCCTCATCTGCCCCCTCAACCCACCCGCCTCACGCATCATAACCTCGCGCTGCACGCGCACCACCCTCACTTCCCTCCTACCTTCTATTTTTTACGCGTACCCTCACTTCCCCCCCTCCCCTTCCCCCCCACCTACACCCCGATCTATCCCCTTCTCACCCCAGCTTCTTGAGCGCCAGCTCCGTCTGGAATGTCTTGCCCATGCCCTTCTCTCCCCACACCCCTAGGATGAGCGGCACGCGCACGTTGTCGGGGATGGCGCCCAGGTCCACCAGGTAGTTCTTGGCCATGTGCATCTGCGAAACACGCAAGAAAGTAAGACTCGAGCGATTAATGTGAGGAGAAAGCAAACACGATACGGTACATCCACCGGTAGGATAATGGCATACTGAAAACTGCGAAGCAAGGAAGGGGGACGAACCTAACGTTGCATGTGCAGGGGATGGCTTAGGTCCGACACACAATTTGTAGCCATGTGCATCTGTGGCACGAGCAAAAGGATATCATGAAGACCTGCAGCGAGGGAATAGGGAATAGACCGGCGCCACGAGAGTGTCGGCCTTACACAGTCTCTTGATCACGATCCGCACGCACCCCCACGCGCTCCAGGAACGCCGGTGCCACGTTGTCAGTGGCACCCGTACTTGTAGTTCACTACTTTCTACATCCAATTCTTCCCGCTCAGCTCACCGCCACGCGCTCCAGGAAGGCGGGTGCCACGTAGTAGTCACCCACGATGTTGTCGAAGGTGCGGAACTCGGTGGGCCGCAGTGTGCCGTCCGCAATGTCCGACTTGTGCCCAAGCACGTTGCCCGCAAAAAGCGAGTCGATGTGCTGCACGCTCTGGCCTGCGGGTAGGGTTTGATGGAGCGTACAGTGTTCGGTATCACGGAAGGTAGAGGGGGCGGCTCGGCCACGGTGCAGGGGGGGTTAGGCCGTAGGACGCCAGCCGGAGTCTGCCAATCGACATGTCTATAATGAAGCATAATATGCCCAGCCCATCCCGCGCAGGTTGGGGTGGGAGGGAGGGGGCATGGGCAGGTTGGGCACATGGGTGGGGTTGGCTGAGGTCAGGTAGGGGGAAGGGCGGCACGGCGGTCGAGGTGGTTAAGGGCGCCAGAGCAGGAGCGCCATGCGTGTGCAGTGGGGGCCCAGTGCTGGAGGCCCCGCGCCGCCCCGCCCCGCCAACCCGCAGCGCACGGGCCCACAGCCCCAGCCGCAACGGCTGCTCTCGGCCCTCAGCATGCGGGCATGTGCAGCTTGTGCAAAGGGAGCAGCATCCCAAGCCGTTGGAAGGCTGTGGTAGCTCTGTGTTGGCTCCTCGCCGGAGCTGTTCCGGCCCGCAGTGCACACTGCCCCTGGCCCTGCCCCTGCTCCTGAGCCAGGACCCTCCCTTGCGCCCGCCCGCCTGAGGCGACGCCACGCCTGTGCCATCCACCGCGTGCCGCGTGCCGCGTGCCGTGTCCGAGGACGCCTCTCGTACGAGCTGCACAGCTTCTTGCCGAACTCTCTTGCCGCAACTCCAAACACGTGTGTAGCAATCAATATCTACGCTCGCGTGTCCAATAAGCCACGTAACGCCATTCCTAATTTAACTGCTGGGCGCGCCACGCATGCGGTGGCAGTCCTACACCGTCGCGATTGCCCGTCCCCAGTGACCCATGGGCCACAGGCGCCGTACAGCCGCCGGCTGCCGTACGCCCGGGGGGCCAACCGCCAAACGGCCAACTGGCAACTCACCGTGGTCAACGTTGATGTTGTACAGCTGCTTGGCTCCGATGGCTGCGGCGTACGTGGGACACGGGAGAGGGTCAAAGGCACGTCGCAGGGTTGTGGTGGCGTCACGGGGTATATCTCCAGCCTTCGCGACAGCTGGAGGATGCAGCCGCCGCCGCACCCCGGAACAACACATTCGCATGTCACGCCGTGCGCAAACGTACACATGCAAGCCCAGCTGCCGTGCCGTGTACTGTACGGCAAAGCGTACCATAACAAAGTGACTGCATCGTGGCCCAAGTGGTTGTTTATGTGACAGTGACCAGCTGAGCCCATGGCCCATGCCACCTGCTGCCGGCTGCGCGAGGAGTCCGGTTTGAACATTCACGCAACCAGTTCAACCGCTCGCCCTCTTCCCAACGGCCCCCGACCACCACCAGTGCACCCCCATCCACATAGAGATAGCCACTACTGCAGTCAGTTCATATGCATCCTCATAGCCAGCCACAGTAAGGGGGCAGGTTGCTCCGTTGTACGGGGCCTCCGCCATCCATACCACCTATGCACCGCTGCATCCCTACCCACCACAGAGGTAGGCAATACTGCAACCATTCTACATGCACCTTCACGGCTAGCCACAGCGAGGGGGCTGGTTGCTCTGTTGCACGGCGGCTCTCCAGACCATACGCCACACTGCTGCATCCCCACCCACCGTAGAGGTAGTCCTGGTCCTCGCGTCCTTCCTCCCTGGCGCTCCAGGAGCTACCCGACCGACGCACCACCGCACCCTTCTCGTCAAACTGCACAGAGGTGAAGCGGTCGCCTGAGCTGCCCGATGGGTAGGCCAGGCCATCGTCATCCATCCCGAAAAACTGCTCCGCTGCTGTGGGCCCCTCGTCTGCAAAATAATCTCTCCAGCTGGTTGCTGCTGTAACCCGCGGACGAGCTAGGCCAGAGCTGCGGCCTGTTGGCGCGACCGTCCCGCCACGAATTGCGCGTCGCAACAGGCACGTCCCCGCTCCGCGCCAGCCGGCTACCGACGTGCGCTCGTACTGAATCATCGAGCTGCGCATATTGGCTGATGTTAGGCCCGTAAGGGCACTACGCGTGTTGCTTCCGGCCCTCCTAACGGTATTTGGTTCTGGTAAACGCGGCAGGGACGAATGGCGCGCAGGCAGCAACTGTTACTGGCACACAGTAAAATAAGTGCTGCTAAGAAGTAATCTGAATCACCCGCTTCTCCTCTGTACCTCTTTTGGAATGGATGGTGCATGCTGCGCTTCTGCATGCAAGAAAGCTTCGAAAGCACCACCCAGCCGATTGGTGGAATCCTTGCAAAATATGTACAAATGCGCTGTCAAGCAAATCCTTGATGCGCTGGGGATGTAACCCAAACCAGGACAGAGGGCCGCTTCGGCAGGTCACACCGTTCCTGGTGTCCACAGTTTGCCAATGTTGCTGATGTATAAAGCTGGCATGTGCGCGTTTTGTGCACATATGACGGTAATGTGATGTCTAAATGCATGGCCGGAGGTGACCCGTGGGACCAAAGCTGCTGCGGAGGTGCGGTTACAGGAGGTGCGGGAGAGCTGTGGCTAGGGACATAAGCGACACGAGGAGCAGAGAGGAGGCACAGTTACCCGCCGAACCCCCTTCATGCTTGACACGTGCCCCCGCCCCTGGTCCACCTGCACCCCTCTACAACGGCATTCCGTAATGCAGCCCCAATAACCACCTCAAGGAATACCACATTGAGCAGGGAAGCTGAGCACCTGTCCGTCCTGTGTCACCCAACAACAACGTGCAGAATACTACCGCTGCCAACCTCCTTATCTCGACGCCCAGCCAGGGCAGACAGTAACCGGCACTTACGAACGCTGCCCATGCCCCCACCGCCTTTTCCAGCGCCAACACCACCCCACAATCATGCATTGTGCTGCCGTAAGGGCTGCTTGCCACAACCAGCCACGTGACTGGCTGGGCTGCGCCCTCACAGCCCGCCGCTCTATGCCTTGATCGTTGCAACCTTGGCCATACAATCCGCAAATGGATGTGCAGGTGAGTCCCATTAAGGCCTCCAAGTTGTACCTCCCTCGCCTCCCATCTAGCAGCCCTCTGCAGCAGCCGCCGCTTGACAGTCCACCATTATCAGTTGTACGTCCTCCAAGCCAAAAGTGGGCTTCGCACAGCTTAAGTTCTGTGACGTCTAGTTCCACAGACCAATCAATGCATCCAAACATGGCGCCCAAACTGCACCTTAGGTGAAAGATAGATGTACAAAGCGGAAAAGCCAGAGCTCGCTTGCAAGCAAGCAGCAGGGGCATGCAAGTAAGAAGACACTGCCGCACTGCTGAATGCGGTGTGCGCAACACCCGCACTCCTGGCACACTACTGTAACAAAGAATTCCCACCCCCGCTCACAGTCATTACCAGCCTCACCGCCTCGCACACCGCCAGACAAGCTGTTATCAAGGGTATGTTCTAAACGTTCTATGATGCACTGCGCAATGGCGCAGCGGTTCTAAAAGGCACAATGGGCCAAGAAGCCGGCCAACCCCTGCGGACTGTACTTTACCCACACCCACCAACGGGTGCGGAATCATCTCGTGCACTATTGGCGCGCGGGCAATTCGCACTCCTACTACGACAATCACGTACTACTATAACTACATACACACGCAACGCATTCCTTCGCCTAAATGCACGGCAGCGTGGCCTGCGCCCGCCATCAAGCCGCTGGGCGGGCAGCAGAAGCACCACATGGCAACGCCACGTGGCATGTGGCACGTGTGTATGGCAGCCCGGCCGGCCTGACGGTTACGGACCTTACGGAATGTTCATCGATGGACCCTACCCTTTGGAGGCTAGGACCCTGGACCCGTCCCCTCATTCTCCAGTCTCCATTCGTACGGCATCCTCACGCACACCGTAGGCTCCTGCTCCCTCCATGAGGCATGTGTTAGGTGGCTCGCACGTGGCATGCCGCCACATGACCCGGGACGCTCCACCCAGCAGCTGGCACAAACTAGCTACGCAGGGCACTAATGTCACTATTTTGCTTGCTTGGCTGGTGTCGATGCTTCGGTTGCTTGCACGGTGGGCTTGGAGGCCTACCAGCTGGCTGAGTAGACCTGCGGGTTGAGCCATTGAGCAAGAGGCGAGTGAGGAAATGTGCGGTTCGCACAAGCACTTCTGTCGATTACGGACCAGCAATACAGCCCGGAAGTGGCTGGATCCCCCGATATTCGGCTGAACGCAACCACGATTCCGCCCACCAAGGCTAATTGCCGACACCGTTGGTACAGCTCCCGTACTGCCGTACCCCAACTCACTGGGCAGCACTTGGTGGTCATGTCGTACAGCGCCATGTGGCACGTGCTGGGGGAGCCGCCCATGCAGAACGAGGACAGGTCAACCGTGTCGGCCAGCTCAACGCACACCTGGGGGTTTATGGGATACGTCAGACCATGGAAATGAACTATAGTGGAAAAAAGACATGACAATGCTATTGATGAAAATGTGGTACCACCGTAGGGGAGAAAGATACGACTTGGATTTATCAGGGCATCGGAGAATGTGGCGCCCTGCTTCGTGCCTTTCAAGCTGCTCAGAAACATCAGCGGCTCGTGAAACGCACCGCACGATAAGCTTCACAATTATGGCGCCACATCATCACACACCTGGGGCTTTGCCACGGCGCTGGCGAGGTTGTCAAAGGTAGCCAGGCTGAAGGGCAGGTTGCCGATCTGAGGTTGGGAGGATGGGGGTAGGGTCCAGCCGGTGAGAACAGACAGCTCCTAGTCGGGTTCAAACACCGAGCCCTTACAACATGGGGCCAACAGGGGCAACTGCGCCGTCTCTCTCTGCTAACATGTGTCATGCTGCATGCCTTCCGCACCACCAAAGCAGAGTGTCAGGGCACCCACAAGGTGACGGGACCACCAGCAGGAGCACGCACCAGCGCCAACACCACAGCGCTGTTGCTGTTGCTGCTACTGCTGCCTGCTGGCTCCCTTCTCTCATGCACGAGTACGGCTACTGCCCTTCCCGGTACGGTACCCACCCTCAGCGTGTACTGCCCAACGCCCGCCCAAGAGGGCGACTTGTACGACACCGTGCCGTCCGGCTGCACGACCTTGATGCCATACACGGACCGCTTGAGCTCCTCGTCGGCCCAGATCTCGATCTGGATCGGGAGAGGTAAAACAGGTAGGGACGTTTCTTTCCTGACACGGAGCACGCGTACCGGTACCCTACGCAAGTGGCTGGGTTGCAGTCCTTGCTGCAAGGCGTATGCACCCCGCGCTCCCGGCTCCCATTAGAAGACGCATTCGATCACACGTGGGCTTGGCAACTCGCATCGTCGCATGCCGCGACGCATGCCAACATGTCCCTGTCCTACGCCCTGAGCGCAGCTCGGCGCTGCGCAAAGCAGGGGAGCCCCGCACCCCCATGCCCCGGGCCCTACCGTGCGAATGCTAGTGGAGGCTGCGCAAGCTGCGTCGTCCATCTCTTGCACCCGAAACCCTCTATACCAACTGCTCAACAAGAGCATCCTCCGCACCTTGCGAATGCTGGTGGAGGCTGCGCAAGCTGCGTTGTCGCCCGCCTGCACCCGCGGTGTCTCTCGGTACAGAGTGAAGCAGTAGGCGGTGGAGTTGCGGCGGCGGCCGGGCTCGATGGTGGGCACGGAGGCGATGGCGAAGGGCGTGGAGAACTGCCGGCGCGTCTCGCAGCTGCACAAGAGGGCAGGAGGGCGGAGGGCGGCAGGGGACCGGGAACCGGTGCGTCAGCCAGCAGTACGTGTCCCCATTGTGTTCCACACTGCTGCCATTATCGTGTAGAAGGGCACGTGCGGTGCAGGCACGACCGCGCCGTTGTGTCCCGCACAAGGGAGTTGCCGGGCAGTCGGGCACACGGCATGCCCACTTTGGCAAGCGCCCCCCGGCGACCGACACCGCCACGTGTGGGCTGGCGAGCAGTACGCCGTACGGACGCGTGCCCCACACATGGGGCAGGTAACGCGCATGCCCGCACAAAATTGCAGTGATACGCGCGTTGCAGCTCTCCACACCGCATCCTACTACGCATACACACCGCGCGCACATGCACCCACTTGGTGAATGGGAAGGGCAGGGGCGGCGGCAGGCACGACTGACGCAGGGAGGCCGCCAGGCATGTGGGCGAGCCGTCAGCCGCCGCCACAGCAGCCTGAACCTGGTAGCCGTACAGCTGTGAGGGGGGAAGAGGGAATCCACAATCCCGGGAGTGATTCAGTGATGGGCGGAGCTGGTAAAGTAGTGCCAGTCAGGGAGAACCCTTTGAGGGTGATATTGGCGGGTGCAGTGCTCTGCCCTGACGCGTTCGCGTCCAGGCCTGTGACAATGTGACTACAGATGCCAGCTGCCCAGCAACAAGACCCCCCATGTGGCGTTAATCCTTGCGTCGAGCGCTCACGGCTCGTGCCCAAGGCCCAACAGTCTATTGCTGTGCCTGGGTCCGGTCATGGAGCCGGCTCTTGCCCTTACCCCACCCAACCCCTTCGTCTGTTGCAGGCCGACCATTTCCGGTACAGTCGCTTTTGGTCCGGCCCAGCCATGGACGTCCGACTCTCGCCCACGCTGTTAACACCCACAACCTCGCCCATGCAGCCACAGCCACACTCACAGCCCCGCACATGCACACCTTTGCAGGGCAGTTGCCGCTGCTGTCTGCTGCCATCGCCGCCTGCGCCCAGGAGCCCAGCTTCGCGGTCACGAACTCGCCCATCAGCTGGCCCTCTGCCGCGGAGATGAACGCACCGCACACGCGGATAGACTCCCCGGTGCAGGAAGAGAGCACGAACTGGACAGGGAGTACAGGGGAAACAAGGAGGATATGTTAGCGCATCAACGGATGATGCGGGTGACGGTGGCAGAGGAAGCAGAAGCGCCCTCATCTGCTCCGCCAGCTCTGTGCTCCGCACGCACGCCTGCGGTTGTGACACCTAAGGACCGAATACACACCCTGACGTGATCCGCCAACTCTAAGCCCATGTGTGCCCCCCGCCCTCAACCGCCTACCCCTATTACACACGCACGCACACCCACCTTGTCCATCAGCTCAATGTCAAGGTTTGCCGCCTGGCCGTTGAGGTCCGTGGCGATGGTGGCGGCGGTGCGGGCGCAGTCCATGGGCATGAAGCGGAAGGGGGTGGGCCCCTCCGCCGATGGCTTGGACACCAGGCTGACGCTGGCACACACTGCATGTACAGAGAGGGTTGTAGGCAAGATGCATATACGTGTCTGAGTGCACGTGCAGAGTCAGTTGATTGGACACCAGGCTGACACCTGGCACACTCAGGATATGCGAAAGAGGAAAGGGGGGCTCAAGTACGGTACACTGCTGCGACAAAATGATTTACACGCAGTCCACAACGTCATTGGTTGGTGCGCACTGTACTACCACACCTGAGTCGCGCTAGCTCGCACAGGTATCGGGGGATACCGTTTTACTTAGAAAGTTGGGACACGCGCAATAGCACACGTGGCAAGCCACCAGGGTCCCGCTCGTGCAATGGGTTGCTAGCAGGTGGTGCAAGGTGCACTGCATCCCGTGCCCTAGCCCTGGTTTGACACGTCATGTTACATTCCAGGTGGTGTGGTCACACAAATCTTTCTGCTCCCGATGCTTACCCTTGCACGACTCCCGCTGGGGCTGAGGGGCAGGAGCGGGTGCGGTAAGGGGGGAGGGGGACAGGGAGCCGTAGGCAGGGGCTGGGGAAGGAGAGGGGGACGAGGGGGGCGAAGGAGAGGCGTACGAGGGGACGGGTGCAGGTGTGGGCGCTGGCGAGGGGTAGGCTGGAGGTGTGGGCGAGGGGGAGGGCGAGGGGGAGGGGGCGGGGGAGGTGTAGGGGGAGGGGGTCTGGGGGGGGGGGGGCGGGGGGGGGGGGCA
>QAXN01001850.1:0-10328 GCA_004335795.1 Chlamydomonas sp. 3222 | reverse complement strand
GCGGCGGCGGTGGCGGCGTCACGTCCCGCCAGCAGGCCGGCCAGGAAGGAGGCCAGTGGCAGGGAGCGCAGCGCGCCGCGGAGCTGCTCCGCGGGGCAGCACGTCAGCAGCTGCAGCAGGAGCCGTAGAGCGCGGGTGCGGACCTGCAGGCACGCGCGCACGCCCACATAGACATATCACTCTAATGTAGCCGCGTGGGTAGACGGAGGCTGTAGCAAGGTCCCCAACTACCAGGAGGTAAGCTGGCAACTCATCGCAAACACCAACACTGTTGCCCACCTCTGGGAGCACGGTTGCGCTGTAGCTGGACAGCACCAGCGGCAGCATCTCGCCGCACAGCTGCTGCGTCAGCTCCGGGTGCGCCGTGAGGTACGCCCCCAGCGCCGTGCCGCGCTGCGCTGGGGACTCCCCTGCACTCGCCACCCCAGCCCCCGCGCCTGCACCCCTGCTCTCCTGCCCCGCCGCTGCCGCCCCCGCCTCCGCTCCTCCCAGTGCCACCGCGCCGCCGGTGGTCACCAGCGCTGCCACGTCCGGTGCGGGGGGGAGCAGCTGGACCAGCAGGCCCAGCACCTCGTGCAGGTGGTCGGGCGTGCGCAGCAGCGTGCCGGTGCCAGTGTTGCTGAGCAAGGGGGATGTGGCCAGCAGCGTGCGGGCGGTGGACACTGCGCCGCTGTTCATCAGCGTTGTGGCCACGGAGGCGGAGCTGGCTGCGGCGGTGGCCAGCAGCTTGAGCAGGCCGTAGTAGGTGGACACGGACAGCTGGGAGGTCATGGCTCCACTGTCCGACAGCCCGATCTGCGGAGCATGCATGCGTGGTGGGTGGGGGTAGGATATAGGGTGTGTGTGCCTATAGACGGGATGGCGCTACAAGGAACGCAGGCGTGCGTAACAATAATGGGTGTTTCGCAGGCCATAGAGAGTGCAGCAGGTTTGCGTTGCGGTGCTGGGTGTGAGCTTGCGTTGGGGGCGTTCGGCGTTGTGGCGCCGCAGCCATGGTGGGTGCACTGGGGCGGCAGTCGGACCCCCCCGCCCCTCACCAGCTGCGTGGCCTGCCCCACGAGGCCGCCGCCCGTTAGCGCCTCCAGCAGCGCGGGCTGCGCAGCTGACGCCTCCGCAATGTACGAAAGCGACTGGCAGGCGCTGTCAACCACCTTGGCGTCCTGCAGGCACATAAAGACGCGGGCACACGGACATAAATGCCTTGGCACTCCCACCCAGCTTGCGTGGGCGAAGCTGAGCCAAAGGCTGGAAACACGATCCCGCGGGTCAACCATGCTGAAGGAAACCTCAATCCAAGCGTTTTACCCCGCTTGTCCCTGCGTCCCCACCTGGTATGACAGCAGTCCGGTGAGCATGGGTATGGCCTCGCGCACCGCCGACTGCACGCTGCCGCTGGCCGCCACGGAGGGCGACTGCGTGAGGCTGCGGCACAGGTTGGCGGCGGTGGCCACGGCGGTGCGCTGCACGCCCGTGGGGAAGAAGTCCAGGTACGACAGCACCTGCGGCAACGGACACACATGCACCATACGAAGCATGAGATGTTATCGTACTTTTTGTCCCTTGGTACTGAGTGCTCCACAGACTTGGGTCATGAAGAGGGCTTATCAGACAGCAAGCGGCACATGTGTGCGGTGGACGTCGGCCATGGAGACTTGCGGCCCGGGGCCTCAACGATAGCAGAGGCCGCCGAGGCTCGGCCTCGGATGAGTGCGCGCGCAAGGCAGGCAACTCACCGCCAACAGTCCACCGTTCTGCAGCAGCGACGGGGCGTGCTCATGGGACAGCTTTTCCAGGGCCTGCGAGCATAAGGACAGTTGCAGTGGTCACCAGACGCATGGGCCGCACGGCAGCACACACAGCACCGAGCCCTTGCCAGCCCTCCAGCTGCAAGTACCCGGCCCCCGAGTGCACCTGCAGGCTCTGCTCCGCCAGGTCGATGTACTCAATGGTCAGCAGCCGCGCGCAGAAGGCCGGCACGGCGCCGTGCCGCACGATGGAGGCGCACGAGGGCGGCAGCACGTCCGCCAGGAAGGTCAGCGCGCGGGCGGCTAGCAACATGACGTCGGGGGAGTGCTCCGCGTTCAGGGACTGGACCTGCAGGGCGTGGTCATGGAACCATGTGGAGGGTGCAGCAGAGGTAGGGGCAGGGAACATAAACAGCAGGTGAAGGTGCGGCGGGGTGGGTCGCCGTTAGGCGGACACGCGGAAGCTCTGCTACGCATTGCGCCTTGTGCGGTACATGGACGCAAGGCTGCAAATGACGGAGAGATAATATGCAGCGACAAGCAGCGACAAGGTTCGCAAAGCAATGCGCAGTGGGCGGCATCTGCACTGCATGGGTGGGCAAACAAACAAAGCGAATCAGGGCCTGGCATGGGGACCCCGGGCTGGCGGCCCGCGTGCTGCATGCGGCAGGGGGCGGCGGTCGGTCCTGACCCTGACCCACCAGCAGCGGAACCACGCTCTCCACCGGGAATCCTGCCAGGTTGTCCTCCGAGGAGATGGACAGCAGCTCGTTGAGCTCCGACAGCGCGGTAAGCTGCGCCGCCTCGTCGTCTGGGGAGCGCAGGCCCTGCAGGATCGCCTGCGCGGAGGGGTAGAAGGGGCGTAAGGGTGCGTTGGGCGGACGGCTGTCGGTACGGATTGGAGGTAAGGTAAGGGAGGAGCAAGGCGTGCAAGGAGCGGGGACACGCAGGCGGTCCCTGCCACGACGGTGAGAGTGGCCTGCGCGAGAGGAGGAGTGGAAGGAAGCGGAAAGGTGTGCGATTGGCGGAACGCTGGTGCCACGGAGGGTGGAAGGAGCGGGAACGCAGGCAGACAGTGCCACAAGGGTGCCACAGAAACATTGCCCACAGCACCGCAGCAGCACAGCCCCATGCCTGCGCATGATGCTGGCATGCACAGCACAGCCGCAGCCAGTTGTCACAATTGGTGCATAACGTCTTGCACGAAGGCGTTACTGAGGCAAGAGGAACCGACTGTACTTAATCTGAGCGCCCGATTGTCAGGGGCAGGACGTACAGAAGGGTCAATGGCATGTGGTATGCTAGGGTGCATGCCTAGGGGGTACACGGGCGCACGGTACGGTGGGAGCTCACCTTGAGCCTGCCCCCCGACATCATGCCCCCCAGCATGCCGCCGGGCATCATGTCCTCCATCGCGCCAAGCTTCCGCAGCAGACCCTGCAGCGCGCTGCAGGGAGACAGCAAGGAACGCGACAGGTGCAGCAGCATGCCGTCAGCAGAGCCCTAGTAACAGCCAGGCCCCGTTTTGCACCAAGAAGTTGGCCTGATCAGGTCGGCATTCTGCTTGTGGTAGTTGCAAAGGTCATGGGAAGCCGAACAAGCACAAGCTGCTTTACCTGCCGGGCCCCGAGAAGTTGCGGCCGAACATGTCTGCCAGGTCCTGCGGTGAGGACAGGAACATATTAAACGGCCGGCGCAAATCCTGGGGCCACGGGTACTATGAGAAGGTACGTAACTGGGGTTGCTCGTCACTCTAGGCTCGCTGAATGGCGCGCATACGCACCCTGTCGTCATCGTCGGGAAGTCGACTCTGGCGATTGGCCATTTCGCGCTGTCCACGTGACCCTGCCTCAGCTGCCGGTGGTCGAGCTGGAGGCAGATCTACCGCCTGCGCTGCCGCTTGGGCACGAGGTTCGTCTGCTCCCGCACCTCCCGACCGCTGCTTCCCCTCTGTCTCGCGAGCGGCACCTGATGAGTCCTGAGTTCCTCGCGTCCGCTTGCCCCTGACAGCAGGAACAGGTGCTGACTGGGTAGCTGCCTGGCTGGTAGAGCCTCGGGTTGCTCGAGACCTGGTTGTTGGGCCGGCACTAGCGTCGACAGCTGAGCGAGCTCCTGCAGCTGAACTTTTCTCCTGCACGTGCGCCGGTGCCTCAGAACCCTTTGCGGGTGGTTCGGCTGCGGTCTGCTGGGTGACAAGCCGAGCGGACTTCCTTGAGGACTGCTGCGATTGCTGCTGGCCGCTATCGGCGTCGCGGTCCTTCCGTTTAGAAGACCGCCTAGTCTCCATGAGCTACCACGCTAACCTCGCGTGGGCACCAGCTGCCGGCTTTTTGTGACATCAGTTTGCAAAGCCTGCTTTGCACAAGATAACAGCAGAGAAAGCAATGCTGTGATGGACAATTCGCTTTCTTGCATTTTGCAGTGCGCAGTCTCGATTGCGCATTGATGGTACTACGCCTTTCGTCTTTCGATGATACCCCCCAACGCCAGACGCAAACCGTGCCTGCCCAGAATTAACTCGTAGCCAAAAGAAGCATATAAGCCTAGCCTCAAAGACCTCTCTACTATCACGCAGTTGTGCAGATAACCGGTCAACCATCCTGGCAAGCTTTCCGCATTCACATATCCGCCACGGCAGCCCCTCGGTAATTTGCTCGTTGTAGTCCGCAGCTATCTACTTTGATGCAGAGAAAAGATACGAAACTGCCGCGGAGCACTTGTACCCGGCGGTTTCTCCCAGCGCGGACCTAGTTCCAAAGACGAAGTAGACGGAAGGCACACCTCCTCATATCGGACTCGCGGGTTAAAGCATTATCGACAGGTAGGCATAGTTTGGAGTGGCGGCCATGGCAGCGCAACCACGAATGAGTTGCCTGCAAGGCTGGAGCCCCACGCATGTCGTCAGCCGGCACAAACTGACTAAAGCTGTGCTCCTCGCCATGCAATCCCCGCGCTGCAGGAGCGCAGCTGAGCCAGCATGGACGCCATCACGCGCGTATCGTACTACTTCCCCACCCACACCCTGACCATCTTCCAAATCCTGTCCAACCTGGTCATCAACGACCAACAGACATGCCGGCAGCAGGAGCGCTCCCTGGTCATCGCCATCCTGGTGCTCTTCGCCGTGGCGTGCTTCTTCCTCTCCTTCACAGACACATACACAGCTATAAACGGGCAAAAGTTCTGGGTGCTGATCATGCCCTTCTACGGGCCGCTGTGCTTCTCCCTGCCCTCTGACGAGGACAAGGACCGTGTCTACGACCACTTCTACCTCAAAATCCGCGACTACGTCCACGCCACCCTCGCAACAGCCGCCTTCATCCTCATCATGCTGTTCACAAACCCAGTCTGCATGTGCCTCTTCCCCTCTGGCGACAACGACGGCACGTCCCGCTTCGACGCCGCAATCGTCCGCACCGTGCCCATCGTGGTCGCCCTCCTCATCGGCTGCATCATGGTCTGCCTAGGACCACCCCGCCAGATGCTGGGCTTCCAGAACGTCCCCGAGACCGTCCCCTCCCCAGAGCGCCAGCTCAACACCAACCCCATGTATGCCGGCTCGCAGGCAGACTATCCCCCGCCCATCCCCGAGGGCGAGGAGGATTATGAGCGCGGCCCGCCCAGCAAGAGCCTCAGCGGGGGCGACAGCATGGTCAAGGGTAGCGTGAATCGGGGGCCTGTGGGGCGGGAGAGCTACCACAGCGAGTACCGCCAGTCCGCGAGCCACGCGCCGCCGCCGTCGCAGCGCCACAGCCAGCGAAACTTTGCGGTGCCGTCCAAGGGCGGCGCGGACTACGGGACCAGTGAGGGGGGCTACAGCGGCGGCGGCGGATACCGCGGAGAGGCTTGAGGGCCGCGGTAGGCAAGGCGAGCGCGAGGATGATGGGGAGGAGTTTTGGGCGGTGGATCTTGGCGCCTACGGGGCGAGTCACTGGCAGTGCGTGCCGCTGGGCAAGGGTTGACCTTGTAGTAGCTGGACAAGCAGAAAGGCGGTGAAAGGGAACTGCGACGGGCGGAGTGGACTGTGATAATAGCTGAAACATGCATGGGTGGGGTCTGCCGTACAGGTAGGGCGTGCGTGCTTGGGCGAGCGGGGCCAGGCAACTCCCCGACCCACACGAAGCGTGCTGCATATACCATGTGGCATAATAAGCATGCACGAAGTCGTGAGCTGCGCATACGTGGCGTCGCCATTGCAATCCTGCACGAGCTGAACTAGACTGGTACATCTACTTGTGAACTGAAGCCGCGGTACTTGGCAACAGCTCTGGGTGCTTATTGAGTGCCATGCACAGCGGGTTGCGGCTTCTGCTTGTGACTCCGCGCGCGAACTACGGCGTGACAGGGATGTGACTGTCAAGATGCATAGTCCTTACGTTGTGCTGTGCCACGCTACCACAAGGCCTACACCGATCCACATAGTCGCTTTCATCCTTTGTTCTTGCAGAAGAGTCTGGCGGTCAGGTACCAGCCAACGCTGTGCTAGTGTGCCTTGCAAGGTACCGGGTGTGGCTTTGCGTGATCTGTAACGTGTAAGCATTACAGGCTTCCATGCCATCAAGAAAGGGTCCTTATCCAGGTGACCAGGTCCCAGATTGCCCTCGCACCCTGCCTGCCGAGCTGCCGTACCCTTGCAAGCCATCAACGCCATGGCCCACTTGGGCCATCCCACCGGCAACGCAGCACACCGCTTCCGCGCCTGCCAGCCCGGAACCGTTGGAGCGTTCCACGCGCGTCTACCGAAGGCGCCTCCGGCCTTCCAAGTTCCAACCCCAGCCTTTGACACGTGCAGCCTCCGAAGTCCGAACACCTGCTCGCCACATGGTTGCAGCGGTAATTAGGCACCAGTGAACCCATACCAGTTGCTCATGGACTTTCTAACACGTCGCCTGACGTGGCGCAGCACACGCATCAGGCAACGGCGGATACGCAACGCCCCGGAAGGGCACTACGACAGCTGCGATAACGCCTCACCGACCTGCATATCCACGGCACCGCTGCACCCCGCTGCAGCCATCCTGCCTCTTTATGGCCCCTGCGCCGGACACACACACCCCGTTGGCCGTCGAGATCAGCACCCAACGCACTCCTCACGCACGCGATACCGGTACTGCTGTGCGGTGTGTGCCGCTCTAGAGCTTCTCCGCCAGGCTGCGAGCCTTCTCCTGAAAGCACAGGGAAGAGAAAGCCGGAAAGGACAAGTTAAACCGTGAGGCCGAGTTAAGTCTATAAACCTGGGCGGTCCTCTCTCACACGCATGTTGCGGGTAGGGGTGAGGGTGAGTTGGGACGGCACGAGTTCATCTGCCACACTTCAAGGTCAGTGACCATCGCCTGGATGCATTGGGAAATCAATAGGGGCAACCAGAGAAGCTCGCTGTATGTGCTGCCAACCCAGACCCAGCACCGACCCGCCAAGCTGCACACAGCACGTCACCACCTGGCATCTACGCCAAACGCGCGGTTGACTGGATTCGGGAGTGCCGCCGTGTGGCCACCCTTAACAGACCTGCTGCCGGCAGCTGCCTATAGGACAGTCAATGGCCGCCCCTCGACCCGCACCTGCAGTATATGTCCAGCGCCGGCGCCGATATCTACCCCGCAACTCCATCAAGCAGCTGCTACGCAGCCCCTGCCGCTGCCCCCGCCGCCCCTGCCTCCCCGCACCTGCAGGATGTCCAGCGCCTGCGCCAGCAGCTCGTGCGGCGGCATGACCCCGCTGGACTCGATGGTGAAGATGAAGTGGTCCTTGCGCTTGCGGTACGACACGGCGGCGGCGAACGCCTCCTGGTCCAACAGCCGCCGGAGCTGGGGGATACGGGGTGTAGGCGGCAGGAGGACAGACAGAGTTCGTTGATTTTGTTATCGTTCATTGATTGGAAAAGGCGATGCAGAGGGTCGAGGTGGGAGGCATCGCAGGTGGGGCGTGCGGTGTGCCTTGAGCGCACATGGGTCGGAGCTCAAGGGTGGCGTGGGGGCGGCGCGTGGCTGCGCAGGATGTCGGCCAGCGGCGGCAAACCGAACAGAGAAGGACGGCATTGCTATCCTGTATAGGGGTGCGGCAGTGAGTCTAGCTGTGTCGCATAACACCATGGCTCCCGAATGCCGTCCCGGAGCCAAATGCGAACAGTGACAGCCTGGGGCCTTTGGCCTCCTACCATCCCCCCACACCGCGGGTCCTCGTTTCCCCCGCACCTTCTCCAGCACCATCTCGTGCCCTCGCGCCTCCCCCGCCACCACCAGCCCCGAGGCGGGGTCCGCCGTGAACAGCCCCGGGCAGGTGGCCAGCAGCTCACGGCCCACGTCGCTGTCGGCGCGCACGTCCTGCGTGTCGGAGAGAGGTGCGAGGCTTTTAACTCCACGTTTAGGGAGGATCGCTCAAGGGGTCGGGTGGGGCAGCGAGGGCAGCGGAGGATGTAGGGCCCCTGGCGCACGCACGCAGCGTGTGCGCAACCACCCAGGCAGGCAGGCCCCCAGGCGGAGGCGGGTACCCCAGGAGCAGCAGCAGCAGCAGTTGCAGCGACAAGAAACAGCTGTTGTGCAGGTGTGTGACATTCGCGGCATGATATGCTTGTACCTTAACTGGGATTGCGATGGCAGTCCGAGCCTACGGGCCTAGGGTTTGGGGTTGGGTCCGGAGGACCTCCCTCCGCACACGGGAAGTCCCTACCCCACGCCCACGCGCAGCACAGGGGAGCCAGACGGTTTCAATAACCGAATCGTTAGCTCACTTACATTGTAGTTCATTTGGGGCCCACATGTTACGAAGTCCTTCCGAATTTGCAGGTGCTCCGGCAGCTGCTTCTTGTCCTTTTCCTTCTTCTCCTTCCCCATGCTGTCAGCCGCTGGTGCTGTTTCAATCAAAAGTTATACGATTTAAAGCTTGTAAAGAGACTTAATGGGGTGTGCACTACAAGTGTCTCTCGTCGGCTGCGTCGGCTACCGCGCCGCCGAGGATTGCACTGCAGCGTTATGCCGACCAACAATTTGTGCTGTTCAACAGTCTTGTATGCTCGCGTAGCAAGTGCCTGAAACGGCTGTTCCACGGGCGGGCTCAGGCGTTAGGGGTGAGAAGCGTCTTGTAAGGACAGGAACTTTTCAAGATTTTGAAGTGAAAAAAAATCTGTCAAGGTCAAAGCAGCGTGCACCTGGCGCTGGTCATCGGCAGGGGTCTCGGCAGCGTGGTCTCGGCGCCGCAAGGTCCAAAAGACGAGGATGTAGGATTCTATGTCTCCATGTCACTCCCCGCTTCCGTAGCACAACTGGTGCACTACAATTGCATTTGGCTATGCATACCAAGTATGGCTCTTACCCTGACAGGCCG
This sequence comes from Chlamydomonas sp. 3222, assembly GCA_004335795.1. Classification (NCBI taxonomy): domain Eukaryota; kingdom Viridiplantae; phylum Chlorophyta; class Chlorophyceae; order Chlamydomonadales; family Chlamydomonadaceae; genus Chlamydomonas; species Chlamydomonas sp. 3222. The sequence continues at coordinate 1,260 of QAXN01001850.1, read as the reverse complement.
AGTGCTCCTGTCATGCGCCTGTGTTGTGGCTATAATCGCAGCGTTTTGGCCCGAAACTGGACCAGCACCCCGTGTTGAGCTCACGAATCCATCGCAAGACAGTAGCGATGCGGGCACTGGCGGCAGCGGCGGGGGCGGCACTCCCACCCTGACCTGCCCTCTGGGTTACACCGGGTCGGCAAACCCCCACCTGCATGGCGGTGCCGTCACAACCCCCCATGCCCAGGTAAGCAACGCGGTACGTATACCGCTTGCAAATAGACTGCTATACATGAGCTTCAAGGCTCGCAAAGCAGTAATGCGTCTGCTGTAATGGGCAGTGCCCGCAGCAGCCGTTACGGCAAGTAGGCTATGCATGGAGTCACGCTAGTGCTGCAAGGCCAGCTGCATCCTGTGGAATCTGGCCTAGTGAACGACATCTAGCCTCTGATTCTCGTCTCGTTACCTGCTGCTCCGGTCCAGGCGGGCGACAGCGGTGCAGATGGCCGAGCCTCCGGGCCATCAGAGGGTCCACCGCCCCACACGCAGCCCCTGGAGGTGGAGGTGGTGGTGCCGCCCGGTGGCCACAAGTGTTCCGCCGCCGTCTCTGGAGATGCTGAAGCCCAGGATATTACTGCAGACCGCTTGCCGTTCCACGTCTTCCACAACGCACGGATCTGGACGGCAGCCGATGGGGTGGGTTGGAAACGAGGGGCTCCACGCAAGCATGCAGGGGTATCGCTGTCTTGCCGCTGCGGTCCAGGCCGCCTTGACTTGCAGCCCCCTCCAGCCGTTCGCCCGGAGCCCCCTGGCAGGCCCCCCCTGCGACTGCGAACACACCCCGAGGCCACAACCAGGCTATCATTCCTCCTGGATGCCCGCCGACATCCTCTCGGTCGTTCCGTGCCTCCCTGCCCCCCCTTCCCCCCGCCCTGACTTGCCCACTTCCAGCTCCAGTACTTCCTGCCCTGCACCCCACTACACACCCCTCCTGTGCAATGTACAGTTTCCCTGTGCCTCCCTGTGCCCCGGCGTGCCGCCCCCTATGTGCCCCAGTTAACCCACGCCGAGGCCATGCTGGTGTGCGACGGTGTGCTGGTGGCGGTGGGCGCCACACGCCACGTGCTGGACACCCTGGCGGGGGCACTGGGCCTGGTGGGGGAGGCGGCGGACGCGCTGCGGCCCCCGCAGACACCCTCAGGGTCTGCAGGGGACGGCGGCGCCGCCAGCAGCATTGGCGGGGCGGAGGGCAGGGCTGGCGAAGCGGAGGGCGCCACGGGG
>QAXN01001846.1:0-14807 GCA_004335795.1 Chlamydomonas sp. 3222 | reverse complement strand
CGGGGCTCCTCCTCCTGCTCCGCCTCCAGCTGCTGGTTGAGCTGCCCGGTCTCCAGGGAGCGCCACCTGAGGGGTTAGATAAGGCCGGGGAAGGCGGGCGGGGAGTGGGTTAGGCGGTCGGAAGGCAGAGGGGGGCGGGGAGGGGGAAGGGAGGGGGATGTTAACTGTGCGGTATGAAGTCCGGGGCACTACACTGCCTGCTGGTTGAGGTGGGCCACGTCCAGGGAGCGCAAGTAAGATCTGCCATGAAGGCGCGTGCAGGAGGCAGGGGCAGGGCGAGGAGATGTACGGTATGTTGTATGGCGGACGGGTGGTGAGACGGGGTACGACACCGGATGAAGTCGCTGGCTGGTAACCCACGTCTGGGGGCACCGCCTCTGGGACGGCCGCCTTGTGAACCGTACGGCAGCAGTGCAGCGTGGACTACAGGCACGAGTGCGGATCTGTGGAAGCAGGGCAGTGCATGCGAGGCTCCCCTGGTTCCCTGCTGACAAGTTGGCGGGACGCCGCCGTACATCGACAGCAGAGACTCCCCTGCACCGTCGGCGCGGGGTACACCCTCCGCCCTGGGCATCACGATGAATGTCCTCCACTTCCAGCTGCTGCGACTCAGCAACGTGGGTACCGGTCCGTACGTACAGTCACCCTACCACCCGCCCGTCCCCACACCCACACCCACACCCACACCCACCAGGCGCCGCTCCTGTCGTCTTGGTGCTCGTCGTGGTGCCCCTGCGGCAGCGGATGCGACAAGGTTCGTTGCGTTGGTGGCCAAATGGGTGGCAGTGGCAAGCGTCATTACGGCGACGGACTCGGCTCGCAGTCACTGTCCGTGTCAGTTTGCTTGCACAAGCAACACAAATGCATTCATTAGCGGAAGTGAGCCTGTAACTACGGCTCCCTGCAGCCCCAGCCCCGGCGAAGTCCCCCACCAACGCCGGTTCCCGTTCTCGTTCCTGCCCTCATCCCCCCTTTACCTACCTGCGAGGTGCGACCCAGGCTGGTGCGACCCAGGCTGGTGCGGGCCAGGCTGGAGTGTCCCAGGCTCGAGTGTGGCCGGCGCAGGGTGACGAGCTCCTCACTCCAGTCGGTCACTTGGTACCTGCAGTACACAGCCAGCGTGGGGTGCCGTACATGGGTTGGACATGGCACGTACGGGATAGTGTGCAGTGGTAATCATGTGGAAAGGGGCGGGCGCGCGGCAATCTAATGCTATATGTGCAGCTAGCAGCGGCGCGTGACGTTATGCGGATACGTGAGCACTGCAAGCTGGCGTGTAGTGCAGTCACGGATGCAGAATGCCTTGACCCACGATGGATGTGGGCAAGAGCACGTGCACAGGGGCGCCGGTACAAGCGCCGGTACCTACTGCGCCACCGGCATTCCGCAAGCTGTCCATGTGCAATTAGTGGAAGATTGATGATTGTGCAAGTGGAAGATTCATAACACGCTCCAGGCCACCACATGAGGCCTCCAGACAGCTCCCAACGCACTGACGGGCGCGCGGGAGTGGCATATTTCTACGACGTGCGTATGTAAAGACGGATACACTGTTCAACACACGCTAAGCAGCAACCACCCGTTTGATGCTGCGCACACGTACAGCGAACACAGACAGCACAGACGAAGACCTACTTTGCTTGCGGCTGTGCTGCTTGGTACTGCGCGGCGTGCTGCAGCAGGTGCTCCGCAATGGTAGTGGTGGTGGCGCCGCTGGCGGTGCTGGTGGTGCTGGTGGTGCTGTCGCCGATGGATCCTGTAGGGGGGCGCGTGGGCGGGGGGCATGCTTCGTCATGGGCCAGTTCATGAGCGCTTCAAAGGCGGTAGGCAAGAGGTATCCGAACGAACGGAGAAAACAGAACCTGCGAACATGGCGACATGCAAGGGCGAACGGCGAAAAGCGCTGCGGCTACACTTGCACTACATGCAGAAGAGTTCGAGGCATTTGTCTTAACAAAGAAGCGATACGTGTGTTAGAGGTTGCATATTTGTCGGAACGGCGTAACGCCACCGCTAGTCCACTGGCAGCCCTCGTCAACGACTATCAAGGCCCGGCGCAACTCACGTCTGCCAAGCGGCATCGTACTCGAGCGCGGTAGCGAGCCATACAGAGTGGCGCTCCTGGCGCCCATCGTTGGGCTGTGCTGGAATGGCGGGGGCATGTCCAGCGGAGACGACACCCGGTCGAGCGAGAGGATGGGCGAAGCCTGAATCCCAGTATCAGGTATATCCCTGCATACGATAGGGTAATTGCAGCGTTGCTCGTATAGCATGGTTTCAGCCGACGTGGCAGCGGGTGTCGTCAGCATCGCCGGAATGGCCGAACGTGCCAACCTGTGAGAGCGAAGTCGAGCAAAGTAGCCCTGTGGCTCCTCATAAGTTTCTTCGACGAGCTCTGCATTTACAAATGAAGGCGAAGTGGGAGCGTCAGTCGCCAGCGGGGTGCCCCCAAGGACCCGAAAGGCCTTCTTTCCCGGCCCCACAGTGCACAGAGCATCCCCTTGGCTGCAACGCACCTTTGGGCACGCCTATATCGGCGTTCCAGCCTGGGACGAGGGAACCCATAACGGGCTTCTATCAGGAAACAAGGAACAAGGATGTCTTTGTGGCTTTCCGACACAAAAGGAAGTATGGAAGCGAGATGTGTATGATTGTAAAAGGCTTGGAGTAGTGGTAGTAAAAACTGCAACCTGACTGTTATATACGCCTAGCTGCCTGCAGCGGTACTGCCAGCGCCGTGGTCATCTGGCCAACTGCCCATTGGGTAACGAGCAACCGTAAAGGGCACATGGCGCGTGACGCCCGACATGGGTAACCAACCGTTCGCCCTTGTGCTGTAAACAATCAAAAAGCATTTGTGTCGGCTTTAAGGGGGCAGCCTAAACGCAGTCTGCTGTAGTGCATGTCTGTGACAGCCTGACGGTCTACTTGTCAAAAGCGTATGCATCTCGCAAGCAGGGCATAGGAGCAAGCTCACCTATCACTCGAAAATGACGGAAGGCCAGGATCCCCTTACTCGCGATGTCGAGCTTCCTACCGCGCATCCCTTCGGGCGATCGCTCCCCGCGGACGTTGAAGCTCGCATTGCGTCCTTCCTCCCACCCAACGAGGTAGCTTCAAACCTCCGTCTTACCTGCAAAGCCGCTGCCGCAGCTGGCCACTTCACCCGCAAGGTCAGGCTGTCCTTGCCAGTCCCAGCCCCCGCCTTTGCTGCCCGATGGGGCCACAAGGCCGCAGTTCAGGACCTGGTCCTCGCTCAGCGCCGACAGCTAATGTGCCTCACGGCAGCCAGCGGTGTGATCGAGAACCTGGCGCTTGTGGCCAGCCTTGTGGGCTGCACCCTCTCAGCTGATGTGCTGTCTGCGGCCGCTGCAGCTGGGCAGGTGGAGGGCATCCGGTGGCTAAGGCGGCAGGGATGCCCCCTGGCTGGCAAGGCCATGGAGGCAGCCGCAGCTGCGGGGCAGCTGGAGTCCTGCCGCTACCTGCGGTCCGCAGGTGCGCCGCCCACAGCCCACATGGCCACACATCATAACACTAGAATGTCATAGCGACTGAGTCGTGCACCGAGCAAGGATCGTTACAGGTTTTGGGTGGCCACTCCACCTAGATGATGCTACATCATGCCAGAGAGTTACCACGGCCAATGAGCTGGCGTGAGCACGTGGTAGGTCGGTAACCTTGTCGACCAAGTTTACATTATCAGCGCTGTGCCGTTTGCCAGGTGTTGAGTGCATACTGCTGCCTGGAAGAAACAAGATGGGCCTAAAGCTATACAGCTTGGCGCGGTGTACGTGCAACGGTCGAGTTGGCGCCCTGCGCACTACATCTTCGCAAAGCATCCTTTCTGATTGCTGGGTGCGCACTGCCGCCAGCATCGACGACTCACAGCACAGGCGCCTCGAACAAGCCATCACGCGCCCCCACGCCCACCTGGTGCCCTGCGTGACGGCCCGGGCGGGCCGCCGCGTGGCGCCCTCTCAGCGCCCCACACGTGAGGAGGGTCCAGGTCCCCCAGCGGCAGCAGCAGCACGCAGGATGGAGAGCCGGGGGGCGGCGGGGCGTGCACCGAAAGGGGGCCTGGGGCGGGAGGCACGGTGGGGCGGGCAGAGCCCAACATGGCTTGCTGTTCTTAGGGGCGTGGAAAAGACGGCGATGGTTGGGCCCACTGCGAAGCTTGCGAGATGGCAGGCAGGGGAGGCGAGACGTCGACGCGAGCGTGGTGTGGGCATAGCGCGGGAAGTGAGTGTTGGGCCATCGGCTTCGACACGTACATGGTGTGCACACGGCAGGAATGAAGGAATCGCGTGTATGTACAAGTTGTTTGACGTGCGGCGTGGCAGGACTGTGGACAGGACCAGCAACGGGGCAGAGCACAGCGCACCGTACCATGTGGCTGCTGGCAGCGCTTGGCCCCTTTATCCCCTGCGGCTCGCCGCGGCACCCACACGCCCTGCGACACCACCAACCATCAGCAGCAGGTGCGGGTCAAATCAGGGTGCGCAGCAGCCGGCCGACGTTTGGCCATGGGCTTCCGGAACTACAATACAGGGACCCCAGCGAATGATGCAGGCCACGTGCAAGGAGGACGACACAGGCGGTGTGGACCGCGGGACTGGAGCCGCATGGGGGCCGGCAGCCGGGCACGCACCTCGGGGTGTGCTAGGGTGTGGTACCACAGGGCCAGGCACTGGAGCGCACCGCCCACCGCCAGCACCGGCAGCCGGGCCTGGGCACGTGGCACGGGGAACCAGCGGGGAGACGGAGGAGGGACTCCTTTGTGTCCAGTTTAGTTCAAAACCCGGAAGGCTGCCTGTGACAGCGGTTTATACTGCGTCGCCAATGCAGGTCCCATGTGAAGCAGCGCATTCGACGCTGTTTGTAGTTCGCATGCTAGTGAGAGCCATGTGGTCTGCGGTGACAACAGAAGGTGCACACGCTAACGTCCGATAAATGAACCTCTAGAGCTGCGCGAATATACCGTACGAGCTCCCCGACCATTCATGGGGCCGTCCTGCCATCCGCCCGGCAGGCTTTGGCCCGCCCACGCACCTGCTGGTGGTCCAGCAGCGGCGTGGAGTGCAGCTCGTGCCACATCTCCAGCTGCTTCTGCGTCAGCTCCTCTGCAGTCTGCACTCGTTCCCCTGCCGCTACCCTGCGCCGCCGCCCCTGCCACCGTGGCCATGTGAACAGCGGCATCGCCCCACAAGAGTACGACTCCTCGTATCAGCCCACCAGCAAGTCCAGCAGCCGGCCGTTCTCGCGGCGCAGTGCCTGGGACAGGTGCTGGGCCGCAGACGGGCCCCGACGCCCTCCTGCCCCCCGTGCGTCCGCGTCCCCTGCGGCTGCACGCACCTCCTGCTGTCTCAATTGCTCCTGCTTGCCCCTGCCTCGCCCGCAGCGTCCGCCACATCTGCCCTCGCTGCGACACCCGGGCCGTCCTTGTCGCCATCGTCGTGGCTGTGGTGGCCGTTGGCGGTTGGCTCGGCGGTTACAGTCGTGGTCGTGGCGGCTGCACCGGGGCGGCCAGTGTCAGCGGCAGTGGCAGGGGCGGCGCCTGCAGCGGCTTGCAGCAGTGCAGCTCGACAGCATCCTGCTGCCACCCGCGTCGCCGACGCCGCCACAGCCAAGGAGGCCACGGGCGCCCGGGCCAACTGGGTAACACGCGCTGCCGGCGCCTGAAGCACACACACAGGAGCCGGTGTGCCAGTATGTACCTCCAAGCCATGACGTTGTCAAAGGCACGTGTTAATGCTAAGGCATCAGCTTCCGGCTTGCCTTTAACGCCCAATAGAAACGTCAGGCAGGCAACGGCACTCTGCAGATGCGCCTTCCTGTACTGCATAGCTTCGGTCTCGACCCCAGACCCACCTCTCGCACATCAGCCCGGACCCGCGCCCTCCCCGCGGCGGTGCCGGCGCCCAGGGCCTCCAGCTCCGCCCGCTCCTGCTCCCGCGCCTGCTCCTGCAGCACCCTCTTCCGCAGCGGCAGCACCACAAGCTGCTCACACATTCCGCGCAGCACCTCGTTCGCCCGACGCACTCGCAGCTGCTGCCGCTCCTGCTGCTCGCGCTGCTCCCGCTGCCCGTGCATGCCGATAGAAACCCAGGCAAGCCGAGCGCAACGTCTGTTGGCAGTCCCCCCGCCGCACTTACACTTCCTCAGCTGCTGCGCCAAGTAGCAGCTTGCGGCCCGCATGCGAGGGGCGCTGGACATGAGCTCCTCTGGCTCTACAAGCTGCAAGCAATGGGACAGGCCGTGTCACACGCGCACGTGCTACGGTGACAGTTGGCTGCTAGGTCCAGAGGCCAGTACGCCTGTGCGGGTGCAGCTTGCGCATCCAGCCGGGCAGAAGGTCGCTACCGGTTGTTACCGGTGACTGGCACGTGACGGATGGCATGCGCACGAGTAAGGCTAAGCAACGTTCCTGCATTGTACACACGCAGCAGCAGTTCCCCACCTGGACGCCGCCATCGCAAGTGCAACGCGCCGCCGCCGTGTGTTACGCTCCAGCTGCACCCTGGTATGGGCTTAGCAGGGTGTGGCTGGCGCTCCGACCTGCGCCCACGCCAGTCAGCTGCCCAATAGCGAGGCGCCTGCAGGCACGTGACGCCGGGCGGCCCGGTGATGCGATTGTTAGAGCTGAACAGAGCCTTCCGGCTTAGAGGGAAGCTGTATGTGAACTCAACGCGATCCTTCCGCAGGCTGGACCCTTTTGGCCCCTCTGATGCCAAGCAACAAGGTCAAAGCCCACGGTGTACTGCAGAAGACCAAACTGAGGCTACCAGACCTCCACGGTCTGCCCATTTGCCACCAAGCCATGGACCTTGCGGTGACACCCTTCAGGCCGGCAGCACAGTAGTTCATACTTCGCGGTCCGGCATCATGCCCCGCAATGCCGCACCGTACCTATGTTGTCCTGCATGGCGCTCTCGTCCAACCCAGCGCACTTGTGCAGCGTGCGCCCGATGTCCTGCGGCCAGGTCGTGTGCCAAAACAAAGTGCCTGTGCCGCATGTAAACAGCGTCACGCTGTGTCGTACGGCATATCGTCCACAGGGGTTGAACTCGGGGGTTACACAACGCGGCGCCGCTGATAGCAGCCTTTGCCAACACTGCCAGCATGAGGACGCCCCCCTGCATGGTGGGTTGGCTTGGCCGGTGTGAGACACAAGCTAGGGCAAGCACCCTGAAGTCAAGCGTGCCCCATTGTAGGCGTGCTCCCCGGTGGGCCCTGCAACGCGTCACAACAAGTGTACGGCAGACCGTTACACTCACCGCAACATTTAGAGATCCTTCACGATCCCCTTGCGCGTGCAATTCACCTCCTCCTCCATTGCCGCCATTCGCTATGCCATCGCCGCATCCAGCCTTGCATGCTGCGCGGCATCCCCGTGCCGAGTATGCAGCAGCTGCCCCACCACCGCCCTCCTGTGTGCCATGTCAAACCGCGTGCCTTCCGCGGCGCTCTGCCCGCCCGCTTGCCCGTCCGCCTGCTCTTCCGTCCCCATCAGCGCCACCGTCCGTTCTGCACAGCTCCGCCACCAGCACCTGCACCTCCTGGTTAAAACCCCTCCGGCAGTCTGTCCGCAAGCGCAGGCCATCGGCGCTTGGATTCGCTGCACCCATGAAGCCAATCCGCTCCTACCACGGCCTCTTTCGGCCGACGCACTGCAAGGCATGGAGCTCCCGGAAAGCTCTGCCTTGCATTTGCTAACAACCACGCACCCAACAGCTTGGATCATAACGTTCATCTGTAATGAGACAACATGATTTGTCTGATCGCTGGAAAAACAGTGGCCGTTCGAACAAGGCGTTCGGAGCTCTTTGGCGCACGGACGTTTCTGCGCGGTGGTTGCTCACGTAACAGAGTGGGCATCGAAAGCTGTACGGCCCCAAACTTGATGTTAATTATGTCTGATACGGCAGGTATGCTGACCAGCATGCTGTGGTGACTAGTGCACGACACAGCACATGGCCCACATGCGAGCGGAGCAGATCAGGGAGCGTCAGTCAGGCGCCTGTAAGCTGTGAGCGACAATGCCAGCGGCAGCCATTATGTTTGCTGCAACCAGGCGCGGTGCTGCACAGCTGAGTCTCCTGCCGTCCCCTGCCAGAATGCCTTGGTTAGTACGATTCCCCCGGTGCTGGTCCCAACGCACGAGGCGCCTCTTGGTGGTCCTGCCGCTGCTGAATGCCCTCACAAGCGCAAACAGGCGCAACCAAGCACACGCTAGCATTACTTGAGCGCACATGCATGACGTGCAAATGACGTCTCTGTCGCAGTGGTCGCCGGGCACCCCTAGTGCGGAGCATTGCCATGCCGTGTGCCGAGCAACGCTTGCTCGTAGCCCCTAAGGCCCCACCGACCGCTGTCAAGGCCTCGGCTCCCTGGCCGTGTCCCGCAGCAGTTACTCCACATCACTGTCTGGACAAAGTTGCCTGCTTGCCCGCCAGCCGCCACAGATGCACCCAATCCAGCGGCCAGAAGCTTTACTCCCCGCCACTTGGCGACCGTGCTTGACGACTTGCTTGGGTACCCATGTGGGTTACAGCCGTCTGTGGTAGCATATACATACATACTTACATAAGGACACGTACGCCCAGCATGTACACATAGCTCACGACCTCACGTCGGGGTATCACGAGTATCACATACAGGCACGCAGTCTATGCATAGCTCCAGCTGCGTGCTGGCCCTCTAGGGCACCCCATATCCCACCTGTAAAGACGTCAGATGCACCTAGCAGTCAATCTATTTCCTGTAAAAGCTTGCACTCTGTGCACGCACTAACCATCTCTTATACAAGCAACGATATATACCGTATACATACCCTGCTGCCTGCGCACGCCGTCCTCCCTCACAAACAGCCCGTACCTACCTACCGGTACCTACCGCGTCCACTTGAGCACGATCAACCCTTGCATGCTTTCACATTGCCACATATCATGCCTCATGACACTGATTCACATTCATTGTTCACGGTATCATTGCAAATTACTCCATTTTCCAATTGGAGGCATGCGGTGTCAGTGCAGTCCAGCCTTCCCACCTCATGAAGGGATGCCCGCACTAGAGATTCGAAGCCTTCCGCATAAGCAACATGTCAGGCCTTGGATACGGTATCTGGCCTTGCTTGGATGGCCTTCCCAAAGTCAACGCCTCCAGATACAGCCCGACCTACAGCTGGAAAACACAACAATGTAGTCCTGCAGTCTCAATCACTTCTCCGAAACGCCAGGCCCACAGCACAATGAGACTGGCCCCCGGACACGGGACACGCCAGCCAACACATTGAATGACCGATGAGCATGTACAGCCGTTGTGACAGGGTGCAGAGTCCATGCCAACCAATACATATTGTGCAGTAACATTAGCTGGTGCACAAGGTGATCTACATGCTCCTCACGCCCTGTACCGGGTATCTGGTGCGACAAGTATAATTGGCTGCACAAGCCATAGGTGCCTGTACGCCACGCACAAGCACACAGGCAAGTGAACGATGTAATGCATCATGCACGACACTCCAACCTAGGTAACCGCTACGCAGCTGCAACGTCTGACAGTACAGCTGATGCATCAAAAGGCAGATCCTGCGCTTCTAAGCACGCCTGCAGGTTCTCCATGCAGGTGACAGTGAACGGATCACCCTCACCAAGCGTTCTTGCTGCTACCTGCACGGCTGCCTTGAACAGCCCCGCCGCTTCATCAAACCTCTCCTGAGCGTACACACACCCAGCCACGTCAGCAAGTGCAGCTGCAGTGTCCTGGTGGTGCTCTCCTTGGTTGCACTTGCAGTGCACAAGGATGTCCCGGTACAGCACCTCCGCAGCATCGTAGCTCTCCTGCATCTCAAGGCACTCTGCAAGGCGGCGAAGAGCTCCAATAGCTTTAGGGTGCTCCTGGCCAAGCTGCTCTGCCCGCAGGGCATGCAGCTGGCGCAACACCTGCTCTGCCTCATTGTAGCGCTCCTCACGCTCCAACACGGAAGCAAGTTGTGAGAGTAACACGGTCCCCGGTACACACTGTTGCTCTTTGCACCTGGCCTCGTGCTGCTGCCATGCCGTACGGATCAGGCCCTCAACGTCCTGGTGACGTTCCTGACTCTGAAGGCAGTTGACTAAAGCACCCAGTGCAGCAAGGGTGTCTGGGTGCTCGTCACCATGCCTAGAGCACATGAGTTGCCACGCCTCCTGGCGCAGCCCCTCTGCAGCCTTGAGCTCGCCCTGTTGCTCCAGGCACGCTGCGAGGAGGTCAAGCGCCTGGGTCGTGCTGGCGTCATTGCTCCCCACCGCATTGCGTTGGTACGAAAGCAGCTTACGGTAAGCCTCCTCTGCTTCATGCAAGCGGTCCTGGTCCTTGAGGCATCGTGCAAGACCCATGAGGGGCAGCCCCATGTCCACAGTGGCTCCATTTCTGCTGCAGACCCCTTCCCAGCCACCTATGGCCTGCATATACAGCGTCTCTGCCTCCAGAAAACGCCCCTGGCTGTGCACACATACTGCCAAGTTCTGCACCACTTGCGCAGTAGCCTGGTGGGCATCGCCCAGAACCCGTTGTCTCACATCCCACACCTTGCGGTACATGGCTTCCGCATCCTCATGGCGACCCTGGTCGTCCAAGCACTCGGCGATGTTGAACATGGTGTGCGCCACACTGTAGTGCTCCTCGCCAAGGACAGCTTGCTGCAGCCTTAGGGCCTTGCGGTAGACGGCTTCAGCACTTTCATGCTGGCGTTGCACGCTTAAGCAGTTTGCCAAGTTGCTGATGGAAGTTGCCGTGTCAGGATGTGTCTCTCCAAGCAGCCTGGAGCGTACGTCCAAGGCCGCACGGTAAAGCTGCTCCGCCTCCACATGCTGCCCAAGCTCGAACAAGGCTGCTGCAAGGTTGTTGAGGGCGAACGCGGTGTCGGCGTGCTCCTCACCATGCTCGAGACGCCGCAGGCGCAACACCTCCTGGAAAGTCTCCCTTGCTTCCGAGTACTGCCCAGAGATGTATAGACAGGCAGCATGTGCGTTCAGGGCTGCCGCTGTGCCCGGGTGCCCATTGCCCCAATGCTGCACGGCCGCCTTGACTGCCTCCATGGCTGTTGCCTCTCCCGTAACAAGCTTGCCCCCGCGGCACTGGACCCAGGCAAGCGTGCGTAACAAGTGAGTGCGAGCCAGGGCTGCACTTGGGGGATCAGCTGCTGCGGTTTCGGGCGCCAGGATGCTGGTCTGCAGGTGTCCCAGGAGAGCTGAGCAAGCAGGCTCCAGCTGCTGCAGCATTCCCACTGCTTCAAGCAGCAGGCGCAGCTCATCTGTCAGCGCTAATGACACCATGACTGGATCCCACGTTGCCTTTCCAGCTCGAGGTGGCTGCAAAACCAGCTCCAAGAGCTTGCCAATGTCAGGCATGTGCTCTCGAGCCGCAGCCAGGGCCAGCCGCCACTCCTTGGACGTGCGGTACATGCCCGCCCATTCTGTAAGCTGGCCGAGCATGTAAGCAATGAAGCGCGCCTCCGCCTGCTGCTGAACATTGCACGCAACAAGGCTCTTGACCTGCTCACGCACGACCGCGTGCATCATATGCTGCTGCCCGCTGCCCCAGAGCTGCAGAACGCTGTGCCGATGCAGCACCGCCAGGGTGCCCCGGGCCTGGCTTGCAGTCTGGCCCAAGATGTGTGCTGCAGCTGTGTCGCTGAAGGCCGAAGGGAAGGTGGCGAGCATAGCAGCTGCCTGTTGCAGCTGCTTCTTGAAGCTGGCCAGGACAATTCGTACGCTCGCACTGCAGGAGTCCGTGGCCCCCGCCTTGCAGGCGTTGCCCTCCTTGTCCTGTTGCACTTGCAACTCAACCAAGTCCTGTGAGGAAGGGTACAGCCGGCGAATATGCAGCTTCTGTACCATGGGTAGGGTCAGCCTGTAAATTAGAATAAACTAACAGGACAATCCGTTCTACAAGGCAAAGTGTGCCCACGAGGAACCATAGAAAGTGAAAGCACATACGTGACTGCATGTAACAACTTTGGAGCAAATGAATTGTAGTTTGCGCCGTGCAACTCTGCAGCAAAGCAAGGGGAATGGGCAAACAAGCGGTGTCAGTTTTGCAAAAGCTGGGAGAACGGGCTGAGCTCTACCGGTCTTGCTTGGTGGCATGGATGGCAACTCCCGGGGGCGGACGGCGCTTTTAGGTCGTGGCGCGCGATGGTTCGACTCATGCAGTTGGATGCACTCCAAAATACTGGCGGTGGCATCTCCTATTCGCCCACCTGGGCCGCCCGGGTCCCAGCCCACACGGTCGCAACAGCCCCTCCCGAGCCAACCTGGATGGTTTTGCCCAGGAGTCCGGCCCAGCTGAGATGGTCCCGACTGCAATAACATTCATGGCTGAAAAGAAAGCTCTGATGCTCATTTACAAGCTGTTCAACAACTATACAAGCTACAGGGACTTCTGTAAATGCTTCGCATACGTGCACTCCCACGGACAGCGAGTGACAGGTGCATCAGGGGACCTCCCCTGGCACAGTGTCATACGGCTACGAACGTGCCGATACCACAACATAGTAAATGTTATGAATAATTATACATCGCGCATGCCGTGACAGAGCTACGCTCATGTGTGCTCGGTCGCAGGGTGCACTAAGGTGCCCGCTCCGTTTTCCTTCGGCAGTATCACCCTTGAAGTAGTAATCTGCTTTGCAACAACGCGTGTGACTTTTAATCCGTGCTGCACACTGACAGCGGTGATAGTGCTGCTGTGCGCACCTGTTTGTGTCCGCGCTCGGCTGGGCCCTGGATTCAAAACCGCAGCCCCTTTGACTCTATGCTACGGATGTTTGATTGAACCACCTTGTTACGAGTTGGCGCAAACCGATAACGCCTCAGTGCGTCCTGGTTCGGATTCGGTCGTCTTCGGCCTCCCCCGCGTAAAGCGTATAGCTACCATTCTTGATTCTATTGATTCTATTCCAAAATAGTCTTTATGCTGCGGATGGTGCATTGAGGAAGACTGAACATCGAATGACACGTCGTGATGCAGGGGAGACCGCAGGCAGGGACATCTCGTAACTTTATGTCTTTACACCCTTTCAACCTTACCTCAACGGTCAGCCGGCCAGCAGTGCAGGCATCAGCAGCTAGGCAAAGGACCAAAGGAACTCCACGGCAAGCTCCAGCCAGCGCCTCTGCCTCCTCGTTGCTCAGGTCTGGCGCCACGGCCTGGACGAGCTGCACAGCTGCGGACGCGTTCAGGGCGCCCACGCAACGCTCTGCCAGGCCCACTGGGCGGTTGGAGGCTGCCGGCTGCTCCGCGTGCCCAAAAGGAGTCCGGGACGCTACCAGCAGCCGCACCGTTGGCACCTCGTGCAAGATCTGCACAATAGTGCAAAACGCATGCCATGTTCAGCGCATACGGTGTAAACTGCTCAGTACAGCATGCCTAACGGTACCAGGGTATGCCTGGTAATGGCATGCGTGACGGTAGCTGTTGTGTGCAGTGCGTGTACTGTGTGGCAGAGCGCTGGTGACGCACATGTAACCCCTACGTCGTCATGCCCAACACGGCGTAACCGTACCCCTAAAACCCCTGAAACCCTTTCCCCAGCCTGCTCTAGCTCTACCGGCAATGGTGCAACACGCGTCTCACACTTACCAAGTTGAGTATTGCCCGCAGAGCCGCAGAACTGGTGCTGGAGGAGAGTGCGTCCTCTGCGTTGTCCAACACCAGAATTGCTTGCATAGTGCTGTTTGTACCGCTGTTGTCATGCGCTGAACTTGCCAACTCCAGGACCTGTGACTTGAGCGCCGCCGCAACTCTCGAAGCGTTGCCTTCTTTCTCCTGCATGTCCACGTATATGAACCCAGGCAAGGGGGCCGGGGACGGGTACAGCACTTAATGCCAGACCGCTGAAGTTCATATCAAGCGATCTAATAGTGTACCGGTCGAAGGGTGCGAAACAGGCAATAACCTGGAGTACTGAAGGTGGCTATGCGGCACAACTCCAAAACACATCATCACAAAGCATCGAACTTGAGAGGAAACGACGTTGATGGTCATTGCATGGCACTTTGCGGGCCCAGGTCGCACTGGAGTTGTGCATGACGCGTGACAGCGAACGGACTCCAAGCTCCAATAGATACCAACGAAAACGCAGCAGAGCTTACGCGTCCAAGACAGGTCGCGTTCACCCCTGAGCCCTGGTGCCAAAATGCAAACCTTACTGGTTGAATGTTGACGGCGGCGCACAGCCTTGCGTCCACCTCCTCTGCGCTTGTTGCCTCCCGCAAGTCCACCCAGAAGGCGCCTCCAGGTACTTCACCGTTGTGTACCAGGCGCCAGCCAATATCTGCCGCCAGGCTCGATTTGCCCATGCCGCCAGGGCCCAATAGAGCCAGCGACCCTTCCACTCTGAGGCACGACACAAGTTCCAGCGCCTCTTGCTCCCGTCCAAAGTAGTTCGTAGAAAGGACGGGAAGCTGGCAGCAGGGTACCACCGCAGCTCGCATGGTCTTCTTGCTGCCGCCACCTGGACCCCGCTGCGGATCGCTTCCATCGGCTGTCACGAGGCGCGTGACCTGGTCGAAGAGCTCTTGGTCCGGACGGAAGACATTGCGAAGCTCCCAAACGCTCACGCACTGCCGCCCGCCTCTTCCTACGGCCCGCTCGAAGGCAATGCGTGCTGCCTGATCTGCAAGCAGCTGCCCCAGCCGTTCCACCATGGCCGCATCTGCAGGCGTGCTGCATAGGAGTGAAGGGAAGCAGCTCCAAAACTCAGCCCAAGGTACTTGAACGGTACCGGCGAACTGCTGCTTCCAGAATACCCGCAAATCCGG
>QAXN01001844.1:4606-14807 GCA_004335795.1 Chlamydomonas sp. 3222 | reverse complement strand
ACCCGACAGCTGCAATGCAATGCCGGCACTGCAATACCTAGCCTTTCCCCCCTTTCCCTCCTGTACGGCCACTGACACCAGGAGACGCCGCATTCAGCACCCCGGCGGAGCAGCACGACCCCTCCCACGGCCCCCGCCGGGGCGATCTCCCCCGTCCCACCGCCCCCTCCTCCACCCCCACCACCTCCCACACCACCACCGCCCACCCCGACCCCGACCCATATCCCTGCTCCCGCTCAGCCTCCCAGCACCCCCACCCCACCAACGACCCACATCACCCTGTGTCCGTACCCGGCCGCTGGGCCGCCCTCAGCCTTGGCGACTCCCATGCCGCGGCCGTGTCATGCAGGGGAGACCTCTACACTTGGGGCAGCAACCGACGCGGGCAACTGGGCCTGGGCCACGAACACGTGCCCAGCGGCGCGGGGCCCTCACTGCCATGGCACGTGGTGCTGGGCTCCGGAGCCGCTGCCCGGGGCTTGCCGGGCACACATGTGGCAGCACACGTGCCGGTCCGTGCCGTGGCATGCGGGGGAGAGCACACTCTGGCGGTTACGGCGGCAGGGGTGTGGGCGTGGGGGGACAACGGCCTTGGGCAGCTGGGCCTGGGTCACGGCGCGCCGGCGGCGGTGTGGCGGCCGGAGCTGGTCCCGGGGCTGCGTGGTGCGGCTGTACGGCAAGTGGCGGCGGGGCGGGCGCACAGTCTGTGCGTCACCGTGCAGGCGCAGGTGGGTTACGATTCGGTGGGCAGGGCGTGTGTGGCATAAGTGAGGCGCCAGTGTGTGATACCGAGGGGACGGAGGGGACGGGCGTAGAAAGGTAAAGCGGGGCAGGGACAAGCGTGTACAGCATACGGTACTCAGGCGCTGGTGAATTAGGACGGGCCGGGATGCACTCCGTCAAACTGGTGGGGGCGGAAAGGGCGTGTGCGTCACCGTGCACGGGCATATGTCTGGATGGGCCAGCCATGTGCGGCATATGGGAGGCGCCAGTGGTTTAGGCGAGGTGGAGCGGGCGTGTATGGTATAGGGGTACGCGTAAAGCGCGAGGAACCCGTGTAAGGCGTCAGGGAAACATGGCATAGGGGATGCGCAAACAAGGGCATTCCATGTTGGCATGGGTAATAGCATGGCGGTATAGGGCAGATCGGCGAGTTGGTGTTTGGTCTTGAGCCCGGCAACCCGCCAGACCAGCCCTCCTCCCCCGTCCTTCCCTGCCACACAGGTACTGGTCTGGGGCGGCAACGGCTGCGGGCAGCTGGGCCTGGGCGACCGCCGCCCCCGCCCCGCGCCCGCACCGGTGGACGGCCTGTGGGCCCTGCCCGTGGTGGCGGTGGCGGCGGGGGACGCCCACAGCGCTGCCGTTACCTCCAGCGGCCATGCCTTCATGTGGGGGGCCAACCACTACGGACAGCTGGGGCTGCTGCCAGACCCCTCAGAGCACCCTGCGGCATCAGCAGGAGGGGCAGGAGGGGCAGCAGCAGGGGCAGGGGGAGGGACAGGGGTAGGAGGAGGGGCAGGGGGAGTGGGCGGGGGCAGGGTGACGTTGACGGGGTATGAAAGGTTGGCCGGGCTTGATGCGGGAGGGGGAGGGGCGGCGGCGGCGGGGGTGATGGCGGCGGCTCCTGGGACGCTGCGGCGCTCGACTGTCAGGTGGGTGTGGGTGGGCGGTGGGCGGTCGTGGGTAAACCAAAAGGCAGTCTGTCGGCGATCAGCACCCAGCGTGCCAGAGTGTGAACAGCCGGGCTCGCGGCACTGCCCGGGGGCTTCTGGCGCCCAATGAGGCACAGGGGTGGTTCGGGCGGTGGCAGTAATGATACTGCAAATGTAGCTGAGACGCAATGTGCTTCAGGGTCAGTCCAGGGCAAGTGACGACCTGGATGGGCATCGACAATAGCAGACCTCGGGGACACCTCTGGGAGATTGCCGCGCAACCAAGCCGACCCCTGACACAGCTGCGCGGTCCTCTGGCAACCCCGGCTGCGCCGTCTTGCAACCGCCCGTTAAGACACATGCGTGCCCCTGCCCCATTCTCCTGCAGGCGCCACGCGGGGGGTGCGGCCGCACCCTCCTGCCGCCCCAACCCGCAGTGGCTGCTGGCCATGCAGGAGATGGGCATACCGCGGAGGCATGCGGAGGTGAGGCGGGGACACGCATGTGTCTTAGTGTGTATTAACTCGTGTAGTCGGGTAAGCGGGTGGCTGCGGGCCGTGCAGGAGATGGGCATTCCGCAGAGGTGGGGCTGGGTGTATCCTTGCGGCGGTGGCAGAACCTTGCGACAGATCAGGTAGTGGGTGAGGCTGTTTGCATGCCTTAGGACGACGGCGGTTTTACCGTCGTGTGCGTTCGTCCTTTTGCAGGTGGCGCTGGAGGAGACAGGCAACGCAGGGGTGGAAGGTGAGGTGGCTGCTGGGTTTGGCAGGGCGCATGGAGGTCACCCTGCTGCTACTATTCATGTCACCGCATCGAGGGTGGGCCCGCCCACCAGCTCACCTCACCGACCGAGAATGTGCTCCCGATATGGCAAAAAATGGTCGCGGCACACCGCGACGCTAGACCGGACAGTGCGCTGCATTGTTGACACCCCGATCTCGCTCCCCCTTTAGTCACCGTGTTGGTCTGGTCACAAATGTCCTCTTTATGCGGCGTTCCCCCCGTTTCCTGCTCGCAGTCGCCACCGAGTGGCTGTTCGCCAGCGACCGCTCCGCGCTGCTGGACGAGCTGTGCAGCGACACACGCACCGCTAATACACACCCCAGGGGCATGAGCACCAGCAGCACCAGCACCAGCGCCCACCACCACCACCACCACCACCACTACCACCCCAGCAGCGGCAGCAGCCGCAGCTCCCGTACCACCAGCGGGGCAGCACGTGTCACCCCAGCCCCGATGCCGTACGGCGCCCGCCACGACGGCGTGCGGGGCAGCAGCCGGGCGGACGAGCCGCAGGCACGTGCCGGCGCCGCCGCGTCGGGACGTAACGCCAGCGGCAGCGGGTACGGGGACAGGTACGGATCAGGCGCTGCCGCCGCAGAGGGGCTGCAGCACCTGCAGCGGCGCCTGCAGCCGCAGCAGCAACACAGTCAATACACGTGCAGCACGCCGCCCAGGGCGCCTGCTGCGCCTGGTATGGCAGCGCGTGCTGTTACGGGGATGGGGCACGGGCACGTGCCGGGGGGTAGCCCTCGGCACCCCAGCGGGCGCTGGTCTGACACGGGCTGTGGGGCGGTAGGCGGGATGGGGGGCAGCAGCCGCAGCAGTGGCGCCTGGGGTTGGCAGGTTGTGGAGGTGGGAGGTGGGGCACACGGGGAGGGAACAGGGGGCAGCGGGGTGTGTGGGGGGCAGCAGGACGATCCGCTGCTGGTGCTGGAGCCGAGAAGGGTGCCGCTCAAGGTGGGGGGAGGGTGGGGAAGGGTTCAGGGGTATTGTGTGGAACGGGAGAATTGTGTGCGTGGATGGCACGGGTTGTCGCGGGACGACCTGAGTAGTCTGGGGCTGAGGTACTTCGCTGTTAGGGGCGTGCACTGTTGCCATCCAGTTCCACTTCATACACCCAAGACATTCAAACGAAGTACTAGAATCATGCCCGCAGGTTGCACGGCAGATGTGCGCCGGCTAGTGACACACACAGCCGGCCCTTTCCCGTTTTTACACAGCCATACGGCCCCTTCATTACCACCTGCAGGGCGTACGGCAGCTGTGTGCCGGATCGCGGCACACCGTAGCTGTTACGGACGGTGGCGTGTTCGCATGGGGCGAGGGCCGCGAGGGCGCCCTGGGCCTAGGAGACACGGAGGACCGGGACCTGCCGGCACGGGTCAACTGCCTGGCCGTGTCTCATGCGTCGGTTGGACACGTGTCAGCCGGCACGCGCGCCGGGGCGCGGAGCAGCGGCGGCGGCGGCGGCGGCGCGGGCGGCGGGGAGGTGGTGGGGGTGGTGCGGCGGGTGGCGTGTGGGTCGAGGCACACGCTGTTCCTGGTGGAGGATGGGAGTGTGCTGTGGTGCGGGACCATGCGGGGGGTGGCGGCAGCAGGTGTGGGGTGCCAGGAGGAGCAGGAGGGGCAGTGTGCCGAGCGTGTGTCGTTGGTGCCGGTGAGGCTGCGGGGGATCGTGGGGATGGAGGGCGCTGGTGGAGCAGCACCCACGGGCGCTTCCGCTGCACATGGGCCTGGTGGTGCTGTGGGTTCGGCTGGTGGCAAGACGGCGGCGGCGGCGGCGCCTGGCGGCGGGGTGGTTGTGTACGACGTCGTGGCACGTGGCGGCGGCAGCGGCGCGCTGGCGTGCCTGGCGGGGGAGCTGTCGGCGGAGGTGGGTTAGTGGGCTGATGGGTTGGTGGGTTGGTGGATGGGTGTTCACCTCGGGTGCGGGAGTCGGTGGTGGTGGGAGGAGCCGTGCCTGGCGGGGGAGGTATGTTCGTGCATGTGCGGGCCGGACGGCGGGTGGCTGCCCAAGCTGGAAAATGAGACGGAGTTCGCCTTAGTTCGTCGAAGCAGTGCCTCGGCCACGGTACCCTAGCACCAGGCTGGCTCACCTCGCGGCATCCCGCAGGGCCCTGCACGCCTTACCAGCGCTGCGGTACACATGAACAACCCGCAGAACAACACCTACGAACCCTCTCCGTACCCCACCCGGGCCCCCGGCACAGGCCTCCCTGCCGGCACTGACCGCCCTACACCCACCACCTGTCGCCCAAACCCTGCAATCCCTACCCTCTCGTGTGCTTACCATGTCGCAGGCCTGCCAGCCGGCCCTCGGCGGCTGCCCGCTGCTGCCGCAGCTGCTCACCACCCTGGACTGCGCGGCTGAGGCCCGGGCGGCGGGGGTGGACGCACCCACACTGGCAGCCAGCCTCAACGCAGTGACGTCAGGTGGGCTAATCACAGGTTGATATAGTTGTATTCAATGATTGCGTCGAAGGTGCAAACTCCGGGCGGTGGGGATGGACGCCGGAGGGCGTGGGGCACCAGCCTCGATGCTGTGGCGTCAGACGGTCTGTAGTGTGGTTGGTAGAACCTGCGTTCCAGGCTCTGCGTTCCAGGCACGCACAAACCCAGCCGTAGCCTTGAGAGACACTCCTGCTTCATCTAACATTCCAACTTGCGCAATCCAGTCCCTTGAACAATGTCCGCGAACTTGTCCCGCGAACTGTCCGCGAATCCCTCTCAACCCATGCGCTCAGCCTTGGAGACCGTCCTCAGCTCTCCGGCCGCCATAAGCGCCGCCTTTGGTCGCAGGCCGGGCAGCGGCGGTGGCGCGCCGCCGCCAGCCGCCACCGCAGGCCGGCCACGGATCGGCAGCAGCAGCAGCGGGGACAGGAGCAGCAGCTACACGAGCAGCACCAGCGGCAGCGGAAACAGCAGCAGCAGCAGCAGCAGCTGGTGCATGGGTCTTGACGGGCCACTGTTTGAGGGCGTCATGAACCGCGTGCTGGCGCTCTTCAGCGACAGCGGCGCCGAGTACGACACCTCCGCCGGCGGCGCCGCCACCCATGGCGTCGACGACGCCAACCGGGACCGACCCGGCGCCCACAAGTCCTCGTCGCAGCGTCAGCTGGAAGGCGTGCCTGGCGGCGGCGCCGCCCGCCAGGGCCGCAGCAGCAGCGCAGCTGCGGCGGCGGCTGTCGCCGACGCCGCTCCTGTGGCTGCCGCCGGTGGGAGGGGCGGCGGCGGCGGCGGCCTGACGCTACACCGCTACCGGCTGGCGGCGGCGCTGGAGCGGTCGCTGGGGCTGCTGGCGGAGGACCTGGCGGCGCACGCGAGGCAGCTGGGCGCGCCGGAGCGGGCACAGGTGCGTTAGCGGGCGCTCCTAGCACACATCCGTCGATGAATCAAACGTGAATATGAAGCAGCTGGGCGCGCCGGAGCGAGCCCAGGGGGCTCCATGGCCACATACATCCATCGATAAACATGTGCGGCAGCTGGGCCCGCTGGGTCGGGGCCCGGCAGCTGGGCCCGCTGGGTCGGGGACAGGCGGCTGCAACACCCGCTGCCGGCCGATCCAAGCTGGTCCTACCTCCCCGTTCCCTTAACCCACACCCCCAGGTGCTGCTGGCGGCGCTGCAGCACCCCCTGCTTGCCGACCCCGCCTGCTGCCGCCGCGTGCTGCCCCGCCTGGCTGCAACAGCCCTCGCGGCGCCGCCTGTCGTACGCACCTGGCTCGTACGGTGGTGGGCAGACTACCCGGGTGAGTGCACGCGGCTGCGTAAAGCAGGCAAGAGGGAGCTAGACAGGGGTGCTGGCTTGTGTCCACGTAGATGCAGTTTCTATACAACAGCAGCCGTGCAACCTGCCGCCACCCCTGTCCACCTGGTATCCGCTCTTTCCACGCAAGGCCCGCCGCTGCGAAACCCCGTGGTGGGCCCCCGTGGTAGCGCCACCATGCAACAGTTGCACGTGTACCTGGGCAATATCCCTCTTTGCTTATTCGTGTGTTCCTTTCCCCGCGCCCCCAGGCCCGCTGCTGCGCTCCCGCGTGGTGGCCCCCATGCAAACCTACCTCACACGGGAGCTGGGGGCGACCAAGAAACTGACGGTGGGTGAGGGGAGTGGTGGCCTAGGGTAGGGGTATGACTTGAGCCAGGATCCAACGAGTATCTGAGCATACATGCACGGGGCTCCTATGCTGTTGTGAAGCGTCTCCCGCCTGCTGGCACCTGCCCCTGCCAGTCCATCCTGTGTCCTGATCCGAACACACACACCTAGTAACCCGCACCCACCGTCCCTCCACCAGACGTCTGTCATGAACGTCATCCGCTTGCTGGCACGTGTGGCGGAGGCAGCTGCCCTGTCGCGCTCGCTTCCCCCCGAGGCGATGTACAACGCCCTCATCTCGGATAAGCTGGACGTGGCAGACCATTACACGGCCTGGCGGCAGGCGCGGGTGGGTGTCGGGTGTGGGTTACCTGTTAACATACACGGTGCATTGGGTGGTGCTGGCTGTCGGATACGCTGGATGTAGTGGACCACTACACAGCCTGTAGGCAGAGCGGGGGAGGGGCTGTTCGCGTTCGCCCCTGTTCGCCCACGCCCTGCACCTGACCAGCTCCGGACCCCCTCCCGACACCCTGCTCGTCATGTCCACACTGTCACTGAACTGGTCACTCTATTCTTTATAACCTCTCGCCCCCCTTTCTTGCTGCCTCGACCGCCCTTGAGCAGGAGTTGGCTGCCGGCCCCGACCCTCCTGCCGACGCCCCCTTCTCCTTCTGCTCCTTCCCCTTCCTGCTGGACGCCCGGGCCAAGAGCCACCTGCTGCAGGTGGAGGCACGCTTCCAGATGGAGCAGGTGGGCCAGGTGTATTAGCGGCTGCGTGTATTCACACGTGCGTCACCCGTGGGTCACCTGCTCGAAGCGGAGGCGTGTGGACACCAGACGGCGGAAGCGGACACGTCTAGTTGACCGACATCCTGGGGGTTAGGATGGCTGTGATATGCCTACCTGTTTTTGAGCCATGCTTTGTAATTGGAAGTAAGTTTGTGGATTTGGATGATCGGCCTCTCCCCATCAGAGCGTGGCACACGCCCGCATGGAGGCCCAGCTGTACGGCAGCACCGCGTCGGCATCGGCACGTGGCAACCAAGTGGCAGGCGGCACGGCCGGGGCCACGGGCAGGGGATTCGGCAGGGTCAGCGGGAGCGGGGCCGGGACCGGGAGTGGCAGAGGAGGGGCGGGAGGGGGTGGTGGTGGTAGGGCGGAGGAGCTCCGGGTTGTGGATTACAGCCCGGGGCGCAGGGTAGGAGGGGCATGGGGCGGCGCTGGGGCAGCCGCTGTGTACTACGGAGCGGGAACTGGCCAGGCTGCTGCCACCAGCCCGTTCAGCAGCAGCAACGCCAGCAGCAGGAGCGACAGCCCTGGGGGGAGCAGCAGCAGCAACGGCAGCGGCGGCAGCAGCTGGTGGGGTGCTGCTAGCAGCAGCAGCAGCAGCAGTGCCGCGACCACAAGCAGTGCGACACCCTCCTCCTCCACTGCCTCTACAGCCTCCTCCTCCCCGTCCTCTGCCTCCTCCGCGACCACCTCCACCGCTACCAGTGGGAGGAGCAGCCTTCGCAGGAGCACCAGCAGCAGCGGCAGCGGGGGCAGCAGCAGCAGCGGCAGCGGTAGCAGCAGCACAACCACCGCCACAGCCGCTAACGGTCGGCCGGCATGGGCAGGGGGTGGCGGCGGTGGTGGGTTGGGTTCGTATTCTCGCTCACTTCGGAGCCTGTTGTCGTTGTTGGGGCGTGCTGGTGGTGGCGGCGGGGGCGGCAGCAGCATGCGGCGCAGCGCGACGGGCGGAGAGGGGCTGGGGCCCTTGCAGCAGCAACAGCAGCAGCAGCAGACGCTGTGGGTGCCAGGGGCTGGTGTGGCGGGTAGAGGCCGCTCGGCGTCGGAAGGCACACGGAGCAGTTACGAGGTGGGTAACGCCTGCCGTCCTGCCGTTCTGCTACGATGCCCACACTCGCCAGAACCAAGCCGTGGGCCCTGTGACCCTGCGGTGCCCACGCACCTTTAAGAACGTACGGGAGCGCACGGCACTGCACTACAGCATGAATCACCCGACCAGTACTGCGCATTTCACACAAGGCCCTGCCAACACCATTGCTCGCTGTGTCCCACATGCTCATTTTCGGTCTCATCTCGCCTTCTTGGTTTCAATGCGCCCTCTCCTCCCTTTTCAGCTGCCCCGCCCCTCCGAGTGCTCCATGCCGGGGGCGCACAGCGACGTGTGTATTATCCGCGTGCGGCGAACGCACCTGGTGGCAGACGCGGCGGAGGAAATGGGGCGCCAGTTCCGGCGGGACCTGCTCAAGCCACTGAGGTCAGACATGAGAGTTCAGGAAAGCCTTTTTAGTGTTTCAGGCGCCTGGATGTCCAACGGACAAAGGCAAATGAAGGCAATGGCACACCGCCCTGCTGTCTCTTGGCGGTGGGACAACAACGTGATGGGTGTGGTAGATTGTGTGTTGTCCTAGTACGGCAAGCATGACCTTGAACACCTGTGGCGTGAACGAGGCTTTCACGCAACACAGCTGCGTCTGTGTGTATTAACAACCACCCACCTTTTAACACATCCAGGGTAAACTTCATCGTCGAGGAGGGCATCGATGCCGGCACTGTGAACAAGGCCTTCTTGCAACACATGCTGGTGCCTCTGTAGTAACATCCATCCCGCTGCTCCTTTGTTAATACACACGCAGGGTGCACTTTATCGGCGAGGAGGGCATCGACGCCGGCGGCGTCAAGAAGGAGTTCCTGCAGCTGCTGGTGGGGCGGCTACTGGACCCCGCAGCCGGCCTCATGGCGTACGACGAGGACAGCAGGACGTACTGGTGAGGCGCCGTACGACACGTACGACACTGTTGCACGACCGCGCGCTCGCTGCCCACCGTTCTCCATACCATCCCCGTACGGCACGGCTTACGTTTTTACCCTGGCAAGTATACCAGACCCCGATAGCCACCACCTGCTGGGGGGGGGGCCTTGCGCACCCACGTCCACCTCACCTTAACCCACACCTCACCTCACCTAACCCACATCTCCCCCGCCCCCAGGTTCAACCCCTCCTGCCCCGCGCCTCACGACGGCCACCACCTGCTGGGTGTGGCTGTGGGCCTGGCTGTGTATAACCGGGTGCTCCTGGACCTCCCTGCGCCGCCCCTTCTGTGGGCTAAGCTGCGGGGAGGCAGGGAGATGGGGCTGCGGGACCTGGAGGGGTGGCGGCCAGAGCTGGCGAGGGGCATCCGACAGATCCTCGAGGTGGGCAGGGGCAGTGTGCGCGTACCAACCTTCTGGAAGCTGGGTTGTCGTGCATGCCGTACAGCAAGTGCAGTGCCAGCACACACTCGAGTGCTTGGATGTGTGACTTCGTCCCGCATGCATCGCGACACACCCGCTCTGACCACAACAGCCCCGAGCCCAGCCCCCCGTACCAACCCATTCATGACCGACCCTGCTCCCTGTCTGACCTCACGCTCGCCGTGCGCCCTGCCCCCTGCCCCCTGCCCGTACTTCGTACGGCACGCCTTCACACAGTACGACGGCCCCGACCCACTGTACGACGTGTTCGGCCTCACGTTCGCCGTGGACGTGCCGCGGCCCGGCGGCGGCATGGCTACAGTGGCGCTCAAGCCAGGTGTGGGGCAGCGCAGCGCAGGGCAGGGCAGGGCAGGGCAGCGCAGGGCAGCGCAGGGCAGCGCAGGGCAGGGCAGAGCAGGGCAGGGCAG
>QAXN01001843.1:525-13706 GCA_004335795.1 Chlamydomonas sp. 3222 | reverse complement strand
TGGACTGCTAGCCTGTGCTCGCCAGCGGGTGCCCTGGCTGCCGCTGCCGCTGCCGGCTGCAGGCTGGCCGCCACCTCGCACGCCCTCTCGCACACGCGCCACTGCACGTCTCGGCTGCCCAGCTCATGCAGCCGCCGAATAGCCTGAGGCAACGGCCGTTCATGTGCGAGGCTGTTACAACCTATTCCACCACTCTCGTTGCACACACCGACACGTTCCTATGCGCAGACCACGTTATACCGCGCAGGTATTGTCCCTACGCCATACATGTCGAACCCCAGCATGTCCAGTAAAAGAGCTACAGGTGCCCCCCAAACCCACCCGTGCCGCCACGTCCACATCCGGCTGGCTCCTTGAGCCCGCCAACGCCCGCCTCAGCGTGAAGCCCAGCAGGCCGGCGGCGATGGCGGGGCAGCGCCAGGGCCGGCCGGGGGCCAGGCACAGCTCCGCCAGCGCCTCCAGCTGGGCCGCAGACACTGCGGGGGTCTCCACAAGGGCCTGCGATGCAAAGAGGGAACATACAAGCATATTGAGTGGCATCGACATGTTCGTATGCTGAACAATGCTACGCTGCCATCTAGGTATGCATCAGGTACCAGACATCGATCCGAGCACAGCAAAGCAAGGGAGTTCAGGTGCGCAATATGCTATATGCAGCGCCCACCGCGCCCGTCGACCCACCTGCAGCACGGCCTTCTGGTGACGCTCGTTGCGCTGCAGCGTGGCGGCCACAAAGCGCAGCTGCAGCAGTAGTGGCAGGAGCCCCGTCAAAATACCACTGCTGCCGCCGTTGCCGTGTGAGGGCTGTCGCCGACTCCCCTCCAAGCCCTTGCTCGCTGGCTGCTGCTGCTGCTGCTCCACCATATCTAGCAGTTTGACGGCTGCGCCCACGACGGAGGAGCGCTCCTGCTCCGCGGCTCCGCCTCCGTCCTGGAGGTGTGCGTCCAGCATGGCAGCCGCCAGGGCCAGGATGGCCGGCTGGGATGCAACAGCAAGAAACAACGGGCTTTTGTCATTGTTTATTATGAGGGAGGGAGCTATTTGGTCACGGACAAGCCCCTATGGCTGCGCAGCTGCGCAGGTCCGCTCAGGGCAGGTGTGCCGGCGTGACATTTATGGTCTATGAGCCACTCCGTGTATCGGTCTCCAGCAGTGTTGCTGCTGTACCCCAGGAGCATAAGCCCCATACGCTTTGCGCTTCGTCGGCTCCCTTCCCCGTACCTGCAGCTTGCCCTGCACCTGCTCAGGCGTGACCCCGGCCTGGATTGCTGCACCCCCTGCGCTGGTCGCCTGGTAGTTCGTCAGCGCCGTCGCCAGCTGCCGCGCGCAGTCGATCGCCCCCGAGGTGATGCTGCGCCACCCGCGCCACGAGGGCCGCGCGTCACCGCCGCCGCCGCCGCCGCCACCGGCGGTTGCTGTGCGCAGGGCCTCCGTGGCCAAGCGCACGGCCACGTCCAGCAGCCAGGAGAGGGCGGGCACGTGGCGGGCCTGGGGTTTTGGATAATGTTTGCAGGGCATACTTGCACGTCGGACGGGCTCACTGCTGTGGGACAAGAGATTACACCTAGTGCCAGCTAAGCGTGGGTTCATGCCGTACGGCTCAGTTTGCTGGCGGCCTAGCCAGCAGGAAGAGTGGGCTAACCAGTAACACACCTCACCTTCACGCCCTTATGTACTCCGCCGTGGGGCTCGCCTGCGTCCAGCCGGGAGCACAGCCATCGCAGGTCCTGCACCGCCGCAGCGCACACTGAGCGCGGGAGGACACAGGGCAGCTGCTGAGGTGCTGCCAGCCCCCCATCCCGCGTGCTTGCGCTTTCGCAGCTGCCGGGGCCCTCGGAGGCTACAGCCATAGCCATTCTCGCGGCCACGCTGTTGCTGGCTAGGGCGAGCGCTGCATCGATATCAGTTGGCGGCCGTGCCGCATCAGCCTTGGCACCTGCCGCCGCCGCTGGCCCGTCATGTCGACGCATGGCGAGCTGGGTGGCGGCCAGGGCCACGGCGTGGCAACTGGCACGCATGGCGATGTCGTAAGCAGCCTGCGTCACATGAGTCACATTACGTGCTGATACACATGACGTATTGCACAGCACCTCAGCAGGTTGGTATATCGCTGCAAGTACGGACGACTGGTAGTGCTTGGTCAGCAATCATGAACGCATCAGCGCAGTCAAAGGGCAGCAACGACAATCCATACCGGTAACCCACGTTCAGGTGTGGCGGCTCGAAGTCGCAGCACAACAGCAGCCTCTCCACCAGCCGCACCGCCTCCGCCTCCACTCCACCCGCCTCCCCACCCGCCTCCCCACCTGCCTCCTCCCCATCCCCTCCACCACCATGCCCCGTCACCGCACCAGCTTTTGCCCCGCCTTTGCTCCGCTTGAGGATCAGCCGCAGCCGCAGCAGCACATGCGCCGCAGTGCCCGGCTCCTGCGCCTCAGCCAGGTCCAGATACCCTATGGCCCGCTGTACCTCCCCCATAGCGGCGTAGCAGTTGCTCAGCATGCGGGCCGTACGGCAGTACTTCTCGCTGCCGCCGCCACTGCCGTACAATAGGGCGGCGGAGAAGAGGCGGGCGGCGGTGGCGTGGGCGCGCTGCTGGAAGGCTGCTGCGCCCTGGGCGTACAGCAGGCGATGGCAGCGGTCCCGGGATGGCGCGTGGCGGGTGACGGCGGCCACGCACTCGTCGTGGGCTAGCAGCACCAAGAGCTGCTGCTCGCAGGCAGGGCCCTGCAGATGGTCAGGCACATGAGGATTTTCACGTCATGCTTCTGACAAGCAACTGCGTTCCTTGGCGCTACCAGGCGTGGTTGCTTCGGAGCGGCACAGGTGCAGCACCGCACCGGCAGGGTGGTAGAACGCAGAGAAGCCCCGAGATGCGGCCAGTGGTCCTGTCTTGGCCTTACTAGTTAGACCCAGATCGCGTACCTGGTACATGGCCAGAGCCTGCATCACCAGCATCACCAGCTCGGCGCCGGCCTTGTGGCCCCACGCGGGAGTGCCGGCCCCGTGGCCCGGCTCCTCGCCGCACAGCGCCAGGCAGGCGTGCAGGCAGGCGGTGATGTGCGGCAGGGCGGCCAGCAGGCGGGGCTCCGGCAGCGGCGGCTCCAGCAGCAACCGTGAGATGGCACCCTGTGCAGGTTCATATGCGAATAGCGGCACGGCCTTCGGTTTAGGCTGCCCAATATTCGAAGAGCGGCACGTAAGTTCTGGTGTACAAGCCTTAGAAAGAACCGCTGGGTATGCCCCGTGGAGAGGGCGGAGGAAGTCGTGTGTGTGCGTTCAGCGCACGCAGGTGTACGGCAGTTCATTCGGAGCACGTACGGTATGACAGCAGTACCTTGACCACGTCGGGCGTGCAGTCCTCGTGCGGCTGGATCTGCTGCTCCAGCACCGCCGCAGCTTCCGTGGTGCGGCCCGCCCCCAGGTGGGCCTGCAGGCTGAGCATGAGGACGTCCAGGGGCAGCGGGGGAGGCGGCCCGGGGGGCAAGGGCGGGCTGTCCTCCCCGCCAGCGGCACGGCGCAGCAGCGCAGGCAGCTGCGCCTGCGTCCGGCCGTACTCTCGGACGTACGACAGGGCCTCCTCGTGGGCCTTGCTGCGGTTGCAGGTGCTGATGATGAGCTTGAGCATCTGCATCAAATAAGACGTGATCGTACAGCACCGCCTTACGTCAGGTTCTCAGCTGCGCTGTTGCTGCATGCCAGTATGCAAGTCCAGGATGCAACGGCAAGGGAGGCCAGCCACAGGGCGCGGCTGCTGCCAACCACCTGGCCTCGCACCACCTCACCTGCTGCCGCATGGCGCACACCTCCATGACCTCCACCTCCGTGAAGCGGCTGCCCTTTCCGCTGCACCTGCCGCCATCACCTGCCACCCTACGCCCCACAGCCCCTCCCCACTCCTCGTCTGCGGTGGCCTCCGACGCCGCATCACCGTCGCCGTCCGCCTCGCCGTCGAGGAGCTGCTCCACACACGCAAGCGCATCGCGCAGCAGCCCCAGCGCCTCACGGCACTGCGCGCCGTCCGCTGCGGCGGCAACATGCGGTGCGCCGCCTCCTAAGCCACTGGGTGTTGGTGGTCGGTCAGCAGCTGCACCTGGTGCGGGTGCTGCCAGCCTGCTGGCCGCTGCATCCAGCAGCGCCGCCGCACTGGCCATGACAGCGCCGGTCGCAAGCTTGCCGGGTGTGGTGCGTAAGCACGCAAGGCGCAGCAGCTGGAGGCGGAGATTGGCGGTCAGGGCCTGCGGAGTACGGGTAGGCGCACAGCAGGACCTTTTCGCGCACAGCGTGCCGAATCATCCGTAGTGCAGACCTAAGCTACAGAACGCCGCAACTCCTGTCCGCAAGCCGGCCAACAACCTTCTCCCAGGGCGAGTCCTCCCGAGCCTGCACCTTTGCAAGTTTGCTTGCGGTACCAAGGCGTTGTGTACACCAAGCCGTACTCACCTTGTGGCCCTCCGCCAGGGACAGCCGCAAGCTCTCCACCAGCACGCCCAGCTCCACTCGAAGGCACTGCTCCGCGCCTTCGGCGGGCGGGTCCCCGGGCTCACCGCCCAAAGGGCCGCAGGGGTGCGCCGCCAACCGCCCCAGAGCCTCCCTCGCACGCGCCAGGCTAACACCGGCCTGCTGCAGCTTGTGCATGGACATCCACGCACGACCCATCTGCGGCGTTGGGCACCGAGTGTTGTGCATCAGCACCGAACGCAAACTGGTCCTGTCAGGTGGGCTAACAGAAGGGCAGCGTCCTTAGTGGACTTTCCGCTGTGGGTGGAGCACGACGAAGCTTCCACGTGCAATGGCACGTGATGTGGGTCAGCTGCAACGTACCTGATACAGGTGCTCGGCCCGTTGCAGTAGCACGTGCCATGTTACACCATCTGAGCCGCACGTGCGCTCCTCCGTGACGCACAGCATGTCGTACAGCGCACTGCAGGGCGTTGCCTTCTACTGGTCGGTGGGCAAGCTTGTTTACGACTGCTAGGCGCAAGCTTGCAGGTTAGGGCCTGACCCAGATGCCCATGCATGCTTTCCTGACTCAAGGGCCACACTGACTGTTAGTGCTCGTGTTCTGGGTCAGTAACAGAGTAACCAGCACCTAGGAGCCCCTGTGGACGTCAACGCGCGCCGCAACACCTGACCCACATTCCCAAATCATGCAGGCCTCCGCTAACGCAGGGTGCATTGCTGTTGACCGGCTTGCTCGCATGCCGCGCCGCTGAGACAGCAGCTTCCTGCACGGCGCCAGAGGGCGAAGGCAGGCACACGGGTCAGTACCATGGCTTCATGTCTGGTGCACTACTGTGTTTTGTGGATATGGGCGACAGGCGTGAGAGCTGCCTTTGCACACCGATCATATGCCTGCCACCGTGCACCACCCACCGCAAACCCCTTTGACAGCTCCCACAGGGCGGCCAGCTCCTGGCCCACGAAGGGCGCGCTTGCGAGCAGACTTTGCAGACTCGCCACCGCGGTCCGGAGGGGCTGCAAAGACGGCAGCAGTTGTCCCTCTTTCCCACTTCCTTCGCCTCTCGTCTCATCCCGTATGGAGCGCAAGAGCCGCTTGACTCCATCGATGGCAGCAGCAGCTGCGTTGATACTTGGGCGGCCAGACCCCACAGCTACAGAACGCCTTATATTGGTAGGTTTTGGACATATTATCCGGCTGCCCGCAGTGCTGTTTGCGCGTGTCGTTAAACTGCCTGAAGCTTGCGGGCCCTCAATCATGCGGGACTGCTTTTCGTCCCAGAAGCAGTCTTCGTCGTTCATGTTAAACATGCTATCATTCTAGTGGTACATGGCTTCTGAAGATATCACGGTCAGTCCCTTCCCGCTTTGGCCTCAGCGAAAAGGGTCTGTCAGCACGCTCGACACCTGTTCTCTAAAGCCAAGGCATCAAGTCTGGTATAACTTTGTTTGACGCAAGCGTAAAGTGCTGGTAACAGCACTCAGCGAATCAGAGGGGCAGTGGTTTCAGACATGGTTTCGGATCTTGGCGGGAGCGTTCCGCTGCTGCTGCGTCTCTCACACCTGAAAAAACACATGCTGTCGTTGAAAATGCAAACCTACTTCTTTTCTTGACTCAATTAGGTTGTGGACTAGCGGTAAGTCTCATCAAGCGCTGTCGTGCGCTGCACCGTTCTCGTGCACTCAGTCGTGCACTGCACCGCTCTTTCAACCAGTGCACGGCCAGCGCTCGTCGGTGTCTGACAGGTCATGCCTGACTGCTACCATACAGCACACACGCTCGCAGGGAACCGTAAAGGTCTTGGCGCCTTGGGTTGCGGTGAAGCGTCCTCCTCCTGAATGGTGTGGTGATCATCAAGACAGGGCAGCAAGACAGTGAGACTGCGATCCGCTCCGGTCACAACTGTTGCAAAAGGAACCAACTTTGGGTCACAACGATCAGTCTGCGCCCCTAAAGGGCCTGCCCGGAACATCAACGAGCTAGTTCGCGAGCATGGCTGCCACGTGCCAGCATGCCCCACGACCCTCCCAGGCCTTCCACAACCTGCATATACCATACGCCATGCGCTACAGCTACAGCGCATGATCAACAACCCGGCCAGGGATGAAGGTACGTAGCTGCCAGCCTAGCAGC
Organism: Chlamydomonas sp. 3222; assembly: GCA_004335795.1. NCBI lineage: Eukaryota > Viridiplantae > Chlorophyta > Chlorophyceae > Chlamydomonadales > Chlamydomonadaceae > Chlamydomonas > Chlamydomonas sp. 3222. The sequence goes on along the minus strand of QAXN01001843.1, from coordinate 7,111 downwards.
TAATGTACGCCCCGTCAACGAGCGTCTATACTACTCAACATACTTGTTGCGTTCCCTAGAAAGTGTGCACCACGTTTTGTAACATCTCAGCTGCCCGTCCAGCCTGCCTCGAGTACGCTACAGTTGCAACTTGCAAGGACTCAAGGTTCTCGGCTAAGTCAAGCTAATCGACGCCTTTGCCGAAACAAAAACCTTCGCGCACGACCTACATGCTACTGCAAGGGACCTGCCTCTCCACACCTAAAAATCCACAACGTCTCCGCCTGCCGTTGCAGATTCTATCCCCCTCCGCCTGTGCGCACCCGAGCCAGTCCCCTCACACCGCGGCCATGGACCCTCCCTTCTCCTCCCGGCCCCTCGCCGCCGCCTCCCCGTCCCCGCCGCCCTTCTCCTCCCGCTGCACCCCTAGCACCGCCGTCGCATCCACCTCGGGCTCCGTCTCCTCCGTCACCGCCCCCAACAGGCTGCGCGTCGCCACCCCCAACTCCCTCACCCCCGGCACCATACCCAGCGCCCCAGGCAGGATCCCGCCGCCGCCGTCAGCGGCGCCCTCCGCCGTCATGCCCGCCAGCCCGTCCCGCGCCGCCGGGCCGCCGCCCACGGCGTTGACCACCGTGCCGCCAGTCAACGAACCCAGGCCGCCAATGCCGGCGCCAGTACTAGGCGCCGCCGGCGGCGAGGCATGCTTGCTGCCGCCACCGCCGCCGCTGCCGCCGTCGCTGCCCTCCCCCGCCGCCGCCAGCAAGGAATGCAGCAAGCCCAGCTTCGCGCCGCCGCCGCCGCCGCCACCGTACTGCAGCCCCACGCCCACCGGCGGCGAGCCCGCGAACGGCGACGCTGGCACAGCGTCAATCATCTCCTGGGACGTCTGCCGCCGGGGGTATCCGCCGCTGCCGCCGCTGCTGGCGGCGCCGCCCCAGGCCTTGCCAGGGGAGACCCCCGCGTTGTAGGTGCTGGGCGTCTGCGCCAGCAGGGAGGTGATGGCTCCCATGCCGCTGGCGTTGCCGCCGAAGGAGGTGCGGTGGACGCCGGTGGCGGCTGCGGCGGCGGCGCGCAGGGCGGCGGCGGGCGGCAGGGTCCTGTCGTTCATCATGGACAGCGTGCGGCCCACCACGGGGGTGGCGGGCACCATGGCACGCACCTGGGGGCAAGGAAACACACGCCGCCGGCACTCAGGCTCTCAAGCTGCCCATCATGCAACAACGCCCTGCTGCCTATTCAGTGTATCCAATCATCCACTAACACACGTACGCAGTGCTCTTTGGCCGCCACCATGTCCTGGGGCGCACAAACCACCAGTCAGTCCCCAGTCGTGGTCCCCAGTTCATCCCTTTCCCAGTGGCCCCCCGCACCCACCACCGCTGCCGTGGGGTCCACGCCCCCCTCTTGCCTCCCTCCCTTGCGCCCGCCCCCCCCTGCACCCATCACCGCTGCCGTGGGGTCCACGCCCCCCTCTTGCCTCCCTCCCTTGCGCCCGCCCCCCCCCTCACACCCATCACCGCTGCCGTGGGGTCCACGCCCCCCTTGCACCCTTCCTTCCATGCACCCTCCCCCTCCCCCTCACACCCATCACCGCTGCCGTAGAGTCCACGCCCCCCTCTTGCCTCCCCCGCTGCACCCTCCCCCCCTGCACCCACCACCGCTGCCGTAGAGTCCGCGCCCCCCTTGCACCCTCCCCCCCTGCACCCTCACCCCCTGCACTCACCACCGCCGCCGTGGGGTCCACGCCGTCCGGCCGGTCTATGCCCAGCCCCAGCTCGTCCACCGCCACGATCTTGACGCAGAACGCGTCGTGCACCCGCTCCACACACACCACGTGGTGGCCGGGGCCCACCAGCCCCAGCTTGGAGGCGGTGGCGATGGCCTCCTCCAGGACCTACAGCAGGGGCATAGCAGCATGCGATTGAGGGGAGGGGGGGGTGCGAACTCATACTACAGGGTAATGTTCAGAGGACCAGCGCCTGCAGGGGTGTGCGACCGTGTGCGCGCACGCAGGAAGATGCACCTCGAAACACAGCTTACCGGCGTGGCCTTGGCATACTCGGGGGTCTCCTCAACGACCGCTACAGGCCTTCCTCCGAAGGTCTTGCACCCAAGGTGATTCATCACAACACGGTGCAAGGCCGCGGAGACCCCTTGCAGCTCCGCTGCTCCCCTCCCCGCCCGCCCCCCGCACCTCGTCCCCGCTGAGCCCCGGCGCCGACAGGCTGTCTTCATCCCTCCCTTCCCCTTCGGTACCGTACTGTTCAAGACAGCTGCCCATAAGCCAGAAAGAAGCTTGAGGACCTCCAGGAAAGCCACATTGTTCCCGCCCGCCCCCGCCCAGCCTTTCCCTTCCCCGCACGCACCTCGTCCCCGCTGGGCCCCGGCGCCGACAGCATGGGCAGCAGTCCGCGCACCAAGAGGCACTGCCTGGCGTGTCCGCGCCCCTCCAGCCGCCACTTGAGGCCGTCGCTGAGCAGGCGGGGGACCACCAGCGTCAGGATGGGCATGGGGGGGCGGTACTTGGCCACCAGCGCAGCCACGCGGGAGGTGTGCGTGTATACCACGATCAGCCGGGCCTGGACCTGCAGGGGGGTTGGGCAGGGATGATGTTACCGCATGGCATACCTACGTGAGCCGTAGCGGTAGGATGCCGGCACCTTGTCCTGTGCAACATCGGCGCACTTGCAATACAGTATGGGGACAAAGAAAGATAAGGCCATCAGGGGCTACTCATAGGGCTGTACGGGCACAGGGAGTAGGGAGACATGGACACATGACTGTCAGTTAATAGGGGGTAATGAGAAACGGACGTAGGGATCTCATGTCGCACCTTTTCCGCGGCCCTGACGGCCGATGACGCGATGGACTCCAGCTTGCCCATCCACGGACCCACGGGTCCGCCGCCGTACACCGTACCCGTCGTACTGCGAACGCTGGGGCTGGCGCGCCCGCTTGCAGGACCGTGCCCGTGGTGGCTGTGCGCGTGGTGCGAGGAGCCGTGGTGATGGTGGTGGTGTGAGCGGGCGTGGCTGCCGGGGCCGCCAGCGCCCGGCACGGGGCCGTTGCCGAACTGCGCCATGGCTGCGACTGCCGTATTGATGTCCGCGTAAGACTGGCTGCGGGAGGCTGTGCGGGCCGTACAGAAAGATGGCCGTGCAGTGGGGCACATGTGCAAGGGGCAAAAGAAAGTGTCATTGTGGGCAGGGCAAGCAAACAACTGAATACAAACTGCAAATCAGCAGCGCGGGACGGTTTGCAAATGCTATCTTCACGTAAAAGCGATTGTCATAAGAGAGAAGTTGGGTGGTTCGTGGCCTCTCCCACCTCCAGGCGTCTGCGTGAGGGGGCTGACGGTGCCGCTGGCGCCTGCGCCGCCCGCAGCGGCGCCGCCAGGCACCCCCGGCCCCGACGGCGCAATGTCAGGCATGGATGCGTTACTGCGCGTGCGGTTGGGCGGCCGAGGCGGCAGCGTGGCAAAGCTCACGTGGTGCCCGGGGCCGCCGCCGCCACCGCTGCCGCCAGGCAGCGGCGCCGGTGCAGCGTCGAGGTTCATGTCGTCCAGGTTCGCCGTCGCCGTCGATGCCGGCGACAGGCCGCTGACGCCGCCGCCGCCGGCCAGTCCCGCCAGCCCGCCGGCGACGCTGCTGCTGAAGTGGCCGTACCCGCCGAGGCCGCCACCAACGCTGTTGGCGGTGCTGAGGGTGCCGCCGCCTCCGAAACCAGCCCCGATGCCGTGCGTGTATGTCAGAATGTCCGTACGGCTGTCGTCGTCTAGGTCGGCGCCGGCGAAGCCGCCGATGCGGCCGTCGTACATGCTGCCGCCGCCGGGCCCGCCGCTGGCCGCCAGCAGGTCGCGCATCTCCTGGGCGTCCATGGCAGCCTGCGCGACAAGACAAACAGAGGAAAAGCTTACCGGCCGCCCTGACTGGGTGATTGGTTTGCGGGAAATGATGTAGGGGCCACAGCGTGAGGTCGTGCAGGCACTGGTTTCCGCAGGCGTGCGGCCCCGCTCCCACGTGCATGAAGCAAGGTCAGGTCCGTACACCATTTCCAGGTCAGCTACTTTGCCGCTCTGCGGTTACCCGCCTGCATTAGCCACTCAAAGTGGTGCCTGAAGTCGAACACCTTCTCCGCCTGGCGGCAGATAGACACGGCTGTGCGCACCGTGGCCACCGGGTACTTGCCGCGCAGCGTCTCGGCGCCCAGCAGCAGCGCATCGACACCGTCCAACACCGCGTTGGCAACGTCTGCAAAGCAAAGCACGCACGTATGTACTTAGCAATGTCTTTAGCCTAACAAATAACATAGCAACTTAGTAGTAATAACATAGCAACTTAGTGTAATGCTACAGCTACCGCTGCTTTGTTCCCAAGAAGCAGCACCGCACTAGCCTTGTCTGTGCCCGAAGCTTCTACATCTCCGAAATCCCGTCGGATGTCAAGGCTGCGGTGCTTCAGATGGACTGGACATAGGCAAAGCGCAGGGCGCACGGGACGGAAAGATGTAGCTGAAGCGGCAATGTACCAGGTAGGTGCACCCGCCCCTAATGCCCAGCCCACTCACCCGTGGCCTCTGCGCGCGTGGGGCGCGGGTTGTCGGTCATGGTGTCTAGCACACGTGTCACCAGCACAGGCTTGCCCACCAGGTTGCAGGCCGAGATGAGGGACTTTTGCACCAGCGTGACCTGAGGGTGCGGAGAGGCATGAGGGGCGGGCGTGGGCTGGGGCTATGCAAGCAGTGTGGGGTGATTGATACGGTGGAGCTGCGCGAGCGGTTGAGGGACTTCTGCACCAGCGTGAACTGCAAAGTGCCGGGGGCAGAGGGCTCAAATGGTGTGGCGCAGCTGACAAAGGGCGCCTGAGAAAGCGGTTGCGGCAAGGAAAGCTGTGAAGCGGCAAGCAAGCACATAGCCGTGTGCACACCTGATGGGGTATTCGTGTTGCGCAGCATAGCACACTCGCACTGGCCTGTCTGTCACTGTTCTACACCTTGCGTCTTTACCCACCCAGATGCCCTCCCTACACGCCCCCCTCTCCCCTGGCCCCCACCTTCTCCGGTACGCAGTCCAGCCCCAGCAGCCCACGCGAAATGACGATCCCGTCAGCAGCCTCCAGGATGCCCTGGGGTGGGTGGTGCGAGACGAGCACGGACATGTGGTGGTTGTGTGGGTTGCAGCGAAATCTGCCAAGGACCACTCCTCCCAAAGCCGTGGACTGCAAGGCCGCAGCAGCAGGAACCCAAGGACGTCAAGGAAGGCATCGTCTCTTCTGCGTGTGGGCGTCCAGGCATGCGAATCAGTCCATGCGGACCGCAATGCTAGCCTCGCCTTGCGACTGCGTTTGCTTGCACCTCACATCAGCCGCGTGCTGGCAGCCCCCTAATCCATGCCTTCCCGCTCCCACTTCCCTCCTCCCGCGCTCGCACGACCCCCGAACCATCCTACATCGGCCCCTGCACGCCCCTCCCTCCCTACCCTGAAGTTGAACAGCGCCTGCCGTGTCTCCACCTTGGCCACCACGTTCGCAGCCGCCAACTCCGGAACGCTCTCCACAAAGGACCGCACCTCACGCACGTCCGCGCCGCTGCGCGTGTAGCTAACACACACGAAGTCGACCTGCGGCACGGACGATGGGCGGCGAACCGGAGTGCCAAAGCGAGTCGGTGCCCGAGTTGCGCTGTTACTCGCTGCCTCCTGGGTAGTGCTGGTGCTGGACGCCCAGCAGTAGATGACGACATCCAAGAGTGGCAACCTTGTAGCAACTAACTGACGGCACGCAAGTGACTTTATGTCGGCCCAGGCACGGTACTGGCTGCAGGCAATATGCAAGACTCCGAAAAACGTGCAAAATGTACCATCCGGCATCCGGCCCCGCAGGAATGTGGCACGTGCACCACGTGCACCAGCTGAGCATGGTACGGCGCCGTACACACCTCAAAGCCCTCCGCCGCCAGGTCCCTCAGCGACACCCTGTCGTACTCGGACAGCACCGGCAGGTCGGACTGTAGCCCAACCAGCTCGGAGGCAGACCTGGGGGCAGCGTTGTAAAAAATTGTTGTTGAGAGCTCATGTGCTTCCCGTAGTACCTCCTCCTCGGCTTCCCCATGTCCCCGAAGACACCCACAGCCACGACAACTGTATGGATATGGCATTGCACGGTTTGGTTGTTGGTGTGGTGGGAAGGGGCCTTGCACGTGACACGAGGAGCACAAAGGTGCTTCACCTCTCCGGGCCGGAACTTAGTGTACACGCCGTGCGCCCAGGGAGCTGAGGCACACCTTACAAGGCAAACGCGCACATCGGCATCACACCTCTCCAGGTTGAACACTGTGAGCAGGCCGTGCGCCCAGGAGCTAAGACACAACCGTTAAGGCACGTGCCTCACCTCTCCAGGTTGAACACTGTGAGCAGGCCGTGCAGCTCTGCGTCGTTGAGGGCGGTGCACACCACGTCGCCCTGGTCGGGGTGCACCTGGGGTGTGTATTATCGGGAGCGGGCGTTGGTCAGCGTGCACCTGGGTGTGTATTAAGGGGAGCAGGCCGTGCAGCTCGGCGTCGTTGAGGGCGGTGCACACCACTTCGCCCTGGTCGGAGTGCACCTGGG
>QAXN01001842.1:0-14826 GCA_004335795.1 Chlamydomonas sp. 3222 | reverse complement strand
ATTGCATTGCAGCTGTCGGGTTAGCATAGCAGATGAGCATGGGACAGACAGCATTGCATCTGCACCAGTTGCAATTCTCTGCCACATTGACAGGCTGGTATGCTTTCAACTAACACTCAAGGGTGCGCATGACATGACTGTGTCCCAGAGCTCCAAATGCAATAGGAGTGCTAGCGCAGCCCGTGCGTCTTGCTGTTCATTCAGCCTCGCTCACCCCATACGAAGGCGTTTTCCCTCAGCCGGGTGTTCATCAAGGGGGGACTGGGGCAAGCCCATGCACCCTCGAGCTCCAGCTGGTCGGGGCTCGCGCTGCGGGATTGCGGTTGCGGTTGGGGCCGTGGCCGCGCCATCGGCTGCTGCGCGGCATGCTCGTGTGTCTGCAGGGTTTTAATTGTCAAAAATGTTGCTATACTTGCATGAGCTGCAGTGGCACACAGAGGGGTGCACGTAACATCCGAGTTGGACGGACGATTGGAGCACTAAAAGTACAATTCATGACGAACGGCAGCGTTAGGAGCAGCCAGTTACGCGTGAGTGTATTCGTGGGCAAGTTTGGTTGGCTTTCCGTGAGCAATGTGATTCAAGGTCGTGTCGAGGCAGTGGCTACTCCCGACCTGACAACCCGACATGACCTGCCCAGCCCATAGCCGCACTCACAGACGTGCTGTGCAAACTGGATCGAGGCAGCTTATCAGCTATCCTTAATTCATGTTCTTCGAGTGAACGACGAGCGCGCCGGCTGTGGTGGCTGCTCTCCTGCGCCATAGGTCCGGTTCGCGAAGTGCAGAAGGCGAAGTGGCTCTCGTCTGAAAGGCAGCAAACTTAGGTGATGCATGCATAGCAGTGCATGGTTCACGAGGTCACAAGATATATGCTGGAAGGCAGGACAAGTAGGAGACTAGGGGTAGGTAACCGTCAGCTGATCTTCAGGCGACAGCTGCTCATGAAGACAAAAAGTAAATTGGTGGTGCAGGGTTTACGCTGAGTGGGCACACTCAACTCAATTCAACTCCAACTCAACTCAAAATGCCCCGCCCCGCCCCGCCCCGAAACCGCAATGGGTGAACCGGGCAGTATGCCCACAACCAGCAACCTCCGTATGGCAGTCACGCACAGCAGCTGTGGCAGAAGGAGACCTGCTTGAAACCCTTGCTATTTGCTTTGACACGCTTGCCAGGAACCTTGACATCACTACTTTCCTCTGCCTTCGTCGTTATTACACTGTTGATCCGCGTTCATTATAATGGCTGACTTTGCTGCCAAGGCGGATGAATACAGAAAGCAGGCCGATAAGAAGCTCAAAAGTGTTCTGGGAGGGCTCTTTGGAGGGGGCAGCAAGTATGAGGACGCAGCTGAACTTCTTGATAAAGCCGCAAACAACTACAAGCTAGCTAAGATGGCCAATGAGTGCTCGGAGACGTACGAGAAGCTTGCGGGCTGCTACATCAAAATCGACAGCAAACACGAGGCTGCTGGGGCCTACGTTGAGGCAGCCAAGGCTTGCGCCAAGGTGAACCCTCCACGGTCTCAGCAGCTGCTCAAGCAGGCGGTGGACATCTACACGGACCTGGGCCGTCTCAACATGGCCGCGAAGCAGCTCAAGGAGATTGCCGAGCAGAACGACAAGGGCGGCAACAAGGAGGAGGCCGTCACCTTCTACATGCAGGCCGCTGACCTGTTTGAGACTGATGGGGCCAACTCCGAGGCCACCAAGTGCAAGCTGCGGGTTGCGGAGATGGCAGCCGAGCTGGGGAGGTACTCCAAGGCGGTTGAGCTGTTTGAGGAGGCCGCCCGTCGCGCGGTGGACAACAACCTCCTCAAGTACAGCGCCAGGGGCTACCTGCTGCAGGCCGGCATCTGCTGCCTGGTCTACCTGCGCCCCGACGACGTGCTCAACAAGCTGGACAAGTACCGTGGCATTGACCTGCAGTTTGACGGCTCCCGGGAGTGCAACCTGCTGGAGGGGCTGGTGGAGGCCCGCAGGGAGCAGGACGAGAGCAAATTCGCCACAATGCTGTCTGAGTTTGACGCCATCACGCGCCTTGACCCCTGGAAGGTCAAGATTCTGCGGGAGGCGAAGAAGAGGATCGAGGAGGACGCACTGGGTGTGGGCTCGGGCCGGGGGCGGGGGCGCGACGACGAGGAGGAGGAGGAGGAGGAGGAGCACGACGACGGCCTGTTGTGAGGCTAGGCGCAGCCAGAGGGGTGATGCAGGGGCGGCGGGCTTGCCTGTAATGAGGTGCGGGCAGCGACGGAGCGGCGGTGCAGCGGCGGCGGACTGGCCTGTCGGGCGGCGGTGCGCTGCAGACTACCTGTGGCATTGCAGCAACTGACGGTCTGTTGTGAACGGGGCGAAGCGCTGGTGGAGCGGCGGCGGAGGGGCGCTGGGCGGGGCGGACGAGAGTGTGCACGGAGTGAGGGGTGGAGCGGGGGCTGCCGTTCGCGCTGGGTAGGGTGCAGCGAGGGCCACTGCGCCGCTGTTAGCGTGCTTGAAGGGCAACTGCTGAGAGGCAGCACTACCGGTATGGCACGGTGTGGGGACTGGTAGAGCAACCTTCGTGTGGATAGCGGGCGTTTTTAACGCAACGCGGGTGTGCGGGGGAATGGGTGTTGCCGGGCAGCGGTCATGCACACCGTGGGGGCAGGGTGCCTGCCGGTGGCAAAGGACGTGGGGCGTGAGTGGGGCCGGTTAGCTATGGCACGTGTGTTGCACAGAGACGTGGCGATGGCAGTGGGGGTCCAGGGTAGTGCAGCGTAGAGCTGAGCACGTGCAGCCAACGGGCACGGCCGCCCACGGCCTCGGGGTGTGGGCTATGCCCGGCGGAACGGTGTAGGAGAACAGGACCTGCTGCTGCAATGCGGGCGCAAGGGTGTCTTCGGCCTTCGTGCTCATCGTGCGTGCTGCATTGTTCGTTGTTAATCATGGGCCCGTGGCGGCACTGGGGTGCGTGTTGAGTTGAAATGTCACTCTGACGTGTCGACTGTCGATACTGCAAGCGCCTTGCATGTGAAACATGAGGAGCTATGAAATGTGGCTGGACCAGATTGCGTGAGAAGACCGGTCGTACAGTCGATACACGGTGACCGTACAGGGCTTTGGCGCCCTGGTGACGGCCTGATGATTGCCTGCTTGATACATGCGATTTTGTTATGCACGTGGAACTGCTCGCTCGAATTGAGGCGGAATGACCTTACGGTACTCGGTATTTGATGTTGTAAAGTAAGGAGGCTGCATAAGGGCTGCAAAAGACATCATGCGGCATGGCCTTTAAGATACACGGGCTACATGAGTTTGCATGTCGTCAGGCAGTGTTTGCGGCGTTCCTTGACCTTATGGCATGTCAGCGTCTCGTGCAAGCGTGTCAGCTTGGTGGGAATGGGTGTTGCACCCTGGTCGCAGCCCTGCTCCCCACTGATGCACCCCGCTCCAGTCACCGCCGCCCATGTAGACGAAGCAGCCAGGGTCCAGATGACAGAGTAGCCATCATAACTCATACTCATACCGACGCGTCAGCAAATCAAGGATGTGCTGGCTGACGGGTGACGGCACTGAAGCGCGGACGCAGTGTGCTTTCGCTTGGCACGCCACAGAAGATACAAGGTTGTGGATAGATGGCATGGCACGGGGCGTGCAGTTCGAAATCATGATGCGCTGTGCACATACCGGTACCTCCAGGCGGTGAAACAACACAACTCCTGCCGATAACGTTGCTTGCCATAGCAAGCATCAGTGAGCGCGTGTCTCGCACCGAGCTAGGGTTGGCAAGCGTGCGTGCCAGGGTGCGCGGTGCCACGTGGCCATGGCACGCGGCACGAGTGCGGTGCTGCTCGTACACAGTACCGGTATGCGTGTGGGGACCAGTCTCCGCACTTCTGGTGTTCACCATGCACAGTCCACAAGGTCCCACACTTACAATGCACCTGCTCTGCTTGCCTTGGCCTCGCCATAAACGGAAAACCCCTTCCTTTGTTACCAGCACACGACCGTGATGCATGTCACGGCTTCCAATCGCCGAGCGCCCCCGTGCTTCCCAAGCAAGGTTACATGTTGCCACTGCCATCAGCAGCCCACAACCCTTGCAGTTTAGCTGTTCTGAGCCTGTCCGGGCCTGGCTATCGGAGTAGCGGTGAATGCACGCTCGTCTTGCACCACAGCCACCAGCCGGTGTCCGAAAGTCCGATACCACCGCGCGCCCGTTCCACGGCCCACGTGGTGTGTGTTCCAACACCACGCCGCCGGCCCACCGCCCCTCCTTACGCGTCGCACACGCCGGCTAGTCCGTACCGTACCTCAACCGGTTTAAAGCTGAAGCCTGCCGGAAGCCGGCGTGTGCCAACACCGCGGTCGCACCATAGCCACGCACCATTCCACCAACTGGCCACCTACAGCCCCACAAAATCGTTGTGCCTGCGCATGCAAAGAGCAAAAGATCCAAAACGCGGAGGATGCGCGATAGCCGCATGAGGCCCACTGCGCCTCACGCGTCTGCCACCTCCTCATCGCTATCGTGCGCGCCAACATCACACCACCCGTCCGCCGCTCCTCCACACCGCTGAAGACCGCACCGCTCCCTGCACTTCCGTGTTTGCGATTGTGTGTCAACCCCACACCATGCCACACCAACCCCGCGTTCTGTTGGCTTACGGCTGCTGCGGCCGAAGGACGAGCAAGCTGGTGTGTGTTAGCACACAACTTCAGCAACGCGTACGTCCGCGGCTGCTCAAGGCTGCTGCGCCTTTGGCCGCAGGATGAGGTAGATGCAGGGGCCCACCAGGGGGAGCAGGGACAGGATGGGAAGCAGCTGGCCCCTGCACAGGGCAGGTAGCCAAGCACACGGGGCTCAATCGTGTATCGGGTACAGCACGCAGATAGGAGGGGCAGTCAGGGCGCCAGGTCTCACCACAAGGCGAACCAACCAATGAAGGGTCGAGCGTTGTGGCGTGTGGAGCGGCGCCAACCCAGAGGTAGTAATCAAGCCCGGGCTCAAGCAAGGCGTGGTGCTGGACCCCCAGCACACGTTAACCCACACCTGCACCTCCAACTCCTGTCCCGGTTGTGCGCAGTAGTCCACCCAGAACCGAGCCAAGACGGCGCACGTAGCCACATCCCATAACATGCATTCAGTGCACTTGCACACCCTCACCTAGACAGCTCCTAACCCACCTCTTGCCGCGTTTGCGTGCGGTGGCGTCGTTGCCCACATCAAGTGGTGACCAAGGCCGTGCATCCAGACATGCCCCTTAACCCATACTTCCAACAACATGCCGCTTAGCCCACCTCTTGTCCCAGTTGCGAGCGGTTGCGTCGTTGTCCATCCAGAACGGAGCCAGGGCCGTGCACAGCGCGAAGTCCAGCGTAGTCACGTGCACAAGGCGGGACTCGTCGAAGAGCTTCAGGTAGTCAAGCCACACGGCAGAGTCCTGTGGGGCAGGGGCCAGGTGCAAGCGTTTCAGCTGGTGGTGTGTTGTGTATTAGCAGGTGATGGTGGTCACGTGCACGAGGCGGGACTCGTCGAAGAGCTTCAGGTAGTCAAGCCACACGGCAGAGTCCTGTGAGGCAGGGGCCAGGTGCATGCGTTTCAGCTGGTGTATTTGCAGGCGGCGGTCACGTGTACGAGGCTCAGCTCGAGGTAGGTAAGCCACACGGCGGTATCCTGGGTCAGATGCATGTGTTTTGGCCCGTAATGTGTTGTGTACCAGTCTAATACCAAAGCCCCTATTGTGTTGCGTATCAGGTGGTGGTGATGGTCACGTGCGCCAAGCAGGAATCCTATGCAATTCTTAAACCACTCTACAACCGACGTGGAGGAGTCCTGTGGCAGACAGCAGGACGGTGCAGTTGGTCGATTGCTGTCCAAGGGTCACACACTACCTACGTCCCCACCCGCGTCCCCGCCTGCGCCGGGTAGTACCGTAAATCGCCCCCGCCGGCAGCACCACATCTAGTGTCATGGCTCAACCTACGAACAACAAACACAATTTCCTTTGCGTCACATTAGGTAACATATGCACCTGCGTGAACGCTTGCGCCAGGTAGTAGATGGAGCCCGCCAGCAGCGCCGCCGGCAGCACGGGCGTCTCCGCGCCGCGCAGGAACAGGCAGTTGAGGGGCTTGAGGTCCTCCGAGGGCGGCGGGCAGGGGTTGGTGCCCGGAGCCTTGGGCCGCCACAGGGCCATGTACGGCAGCAGCGCCAGGGCGCCGAGCGCGAAGGAGGCCGTCACGAAGGGCCATGCAGGGACCTGCGAGTGTGAGAATGTTCCAGTGTCGTAGTTAGGTCCAGTAAGGTCCAGTGTCGTACAAGTGCCGCAGTGCCGTACGGAACCGCCGCAGCCGCAGGGAGCAGCCCCCAGCCCACGCTCGCAGGGACACACGCGACGTGCACACCGGGCCGACACACGGGTGATCAAGCCAGAGTGCGGCTACGGCTACGCAGGATCACCCAGATAGGCACCTGGCTGGGTGGACACAGCGGACCCGTTGCACGAAGAGCGGCAGGCATCGCAACTAGACAGCCTGCTGGATTGCATTCTATCAGGATACGGGACGGTTTGTACACATGCAGAATACGTGCGTGGTCGTGGGGAAGGAGCATGGGAGGGTGGCGCAATTGTGGTGCTACAACACAAGCAAGCAAGATGGTGGTCGTGTGTGCAGCAGGGGGAACTGAGGGGGAAATACAGAATTACATAGGAGAGCCAGGGTGCGTGTAGGCATGCAGAGTCCATGTACACTTAAGATCTTAGGGGCAGAACATCCCCTCCCCTTAGCTTAGGGCGCCGTGCATGCACCCTCTTGCCGTCTCGAGTCCCCACGCCCACCTTGTTTTCTGAGCGAGCGGCAGGGACCATCAGGGAACGTGTAGTTGGCCGGGTACACGCCCATGAGGCAGGACCATGTCGCAATAACATGACCCACATTTCACGCACACTAATGGCGGTAACTCACCTTGTTTTCGGAGCGAGCCGCGGGGACCAGCAGCGAGGCGTAGATGGCTGGGTAGACGCCCATGAGGCAGAACACGGACACGTACACGGGGTTGACCTTGAAGCCGTCCTGCTGGCCGATGCCCAGGATGCGCTCGATGAAGATCTGGTCGCGGTAGGGCGTCTGGTTGGGGCCCAGCAGGAAGATGTAGGCTGCGGGCGAGGGCAAGGAGAGAGGGCACATGGTCATGGGCACGGAGTCGCGATGGAGTCCAGTCGGGAGTAGGGCGAATCGTTGTGGCGAGGGGTCAGGGGAGCCCAACGCATGCGTACACGCTTCGCAGCGTTGGAGTGGGATTTGTGGGGCCTGGTACAGGCTGAGTAGCGGCAAGGGGGAGGGTGTCTGGTTGGCACAGGCCGTACGGAAGACATCCTATTGCAGGCCGCCACTGCCAGGCTACCGCCGTGACAATATGCACGCGAAGGCCGTGCAGAGGGTGCTGATGCCCGCGCTGCGTTTTCCTCGGTATGTGCCCCGTGCTGCCATACGCTCTGACGAAATGCACAGGCCTTGTCCCAGAGGGCTGCCCCCTGCATCCCTAGAACGCATGCGTGCCTTGCCCGGCCCCCTCCATCCTCCCCTGCTCTGCCCACACGCCCGTGCTGCCGCTGCAGCTCACCCAAGAGTCCGATCCAAAGGGCTCCGATCCCAATGGAGAACAGCAGCTGGCCATTGTCCTGGCCCTGGGGCGCTGCAGGAGGGCTGGGCGTTGTGCTGGTGGGCTTGTTATCGGAGGCGCTCCGTAGCGGCAGCGACAGCGGACGCGCGGTTTGAACCGGCGAGCTGGAAGAAACAAATGGAGTGATCCTCTGTGGAGCTACACGGAGAGACAGCAGCTTGAACGTTTGGAGGGCCTGCACATCGTGTGGGTGGCCCGCGAAAGGACGTGTCGCCTTGTGGTTGATTGCCAATGGAGCAAGCTATTATATGAAAGCAAATGCAATGTGTAAATCTTACACATACTGCTTGCGTCCTGCGCTGCGGTCCTGCAGTCGTTGGCGAGCGCAACAATTGTTGGGCCATCGTGCCTGCGTACACCAACGCTAGATCTAGCAAGGCAAGTAATGAATTGGATATTACTGCACAGGTTCAGGAGGGCGGCATTCGTGCTAGGGGCTGCACCCGCATGTCTCGAGCTGCAGGCGTACGGTCAACCTCCTTGCAGAGGAGCCACAGGCGACAAGCCCCAGCACGTACTGATGGCATCGCCAGCGGCGCGCCGGAGGAGCCCGATGGGTCCGGTGACAGCCAAGATTCCTTTGGGGGCTACCGAAATCTGCCTCAAGTAGCCAAGGTGCTGGTCGCCAACACGTGCGCTTGCCAGGCCCCACACCGGAATCGGTGCAACATGCGCGCACCATCATAGCGGCCCTGTTTCCTTGTCCTTACAAAGCCAGCGCACAGGCAAGCAATCTGCTTGTCTCTGGTCCAATATAACACCAGTGAGGTACGGCGTGCAGCTAGCGACACGCAAACAAAGTGGCATTGCCGGGGCAGTGGACTTGCTTGGGAAACCAGCCACCGCGGCCCTCCCCAACCACGTAAAGTGCCCTTCTTGTATGGCACCTCAGTAGTACAACCGCCGGACGTGCCACAGTCATACCAACAACCTGAACCCAAATACCAACAAGAAAAGAATTACACGTTCTACACCCTACGGAGTTGCCAAAACAATCCTCAGCCAATTGTGCGCGGGACGGAGGCACAGGCAGGGCAGGGAGGGCCACGCCCGACATGGTAGAGGACCCGAGCCAGCCGTGCGCCCTCCATACTGTAAACGTACCACAACAGGATCTCCCGAACAGAATCTCGAAGGTGCGCTAGGACCCAGGAGAGGCTGCCATGCATGTGGGCATGATCAGAAGGGCATGGTGCCGTGCCGTGCTGCTGTAAGAACTAATAACCGCGTGGCCACGCACGCCATCTAAACTGCAGCACAAAATGCACCCACCCCCCAAAAAAGCCCAAAGTCACGCTTTGTCAGACCAACAAGCAGGAGATAACTGGAGACAACGCCACGTCTGCCACCACAAGCAAGGGCCAGGGAGCAAGAAGTGCTCTCCTTGCCGGTAACACACAAGGCACGCAGCAAAGCTAATACACAAGCTTATTCACAGTGCTGATGTATGTAATGCACTAACCACCATGTAGGTCCGTCCGGCACGCTGCTGCTTTGCTCGAAGCAGGCTGCCGTGGGGTGCCCCAGTTGAAGGTTGGGTACAATGGATACCACCGGATACCACCTCAGCCTCAGCTGGCCTCAGCCCAAGCCGCTACCCGCACCACTGGTACGGTACCGGTAACCGCCAGCGACCTCGCCCTCCCCACGTCGCTAATCCTGCTGTCTTGCAACTCCGCCGCAACCTACAACACACTGGATGCCACCGGATTCAACCCTGCACTGTGCTGGGTGGCACCGTCCGCCCCGCCGCCGCCAATGCCCCACGTGCACCACGCTAAGCAAGCACGCCGGAGATAGATCGGTCGACAATAATGCCGCTTGGCACCCTTAATCGACTACGTAATTGTCCTGACGCTGCTGCCCTCTACCGTGCTGCCCCCGCCGTGGCCCTCCTGTCACACCGCCGCTTGACAACGGCACCGTCGCGCCGTGGCGTTAGTTCAGCAAGAGTCCGCCACTATCTATCCGTACCACTCCGAAACCCAGTGCGCCGCCCTGCACCACTGTCGGACAACACCACCGCCGCACTCCACCCTGCCGCAAGAACTACGGTCCTCCCTGATCGGGGCCAAATCAGCGTGGCAGGATCATGCACCAACATACCAGCGGCCAGGGAGTCCCTTCAGCACTTGTGCGCTGCCGCCGCCGCCATCACCGCCGCCGCCACCATCACCGCCACCGCCGTCAATGACGCGACCTGACGAGTGTTACCACCAACACGGTCAGAATGACCTGTGCTGGAGTGAAGGTGCCGGGAGTCGGGCTGGGGTACCGCGGAAGGATGTAGGCTGGGGGGAAGGGGCAGGGGGGAGGGAGAGCAACATAGCGTTGCTTGTTTTCAGATGACGGTGGAGGTGGCCCACAATGGTCGCGAACGGCAGCTGTGTACTAGCATAGCATGTATTAGCCGCGGAGCGGCAAAGGGGTAAACGGAAGTGGTGCTTAGCGGTGGCATTGGAAAGAACGATGGGAGGGGGACGACCGGGCGGGGGACCGGGGTGTGTATGTATGGGGAGATGAGTGGCGGTTGGGGTAGAATGAGGGGTTCACTTGATTGGGAGCAACAAGGGTGAAGACGTGGGCCGTGCGCCGAATGCTGTGTCCGTCCGTGTGCGCCCTCCAGAACCCGTGCTGGCACTCCGGCGTCATCACCCCGGCCCGCCACACTGCACGTGCATGCATGTTGCAAAAGGAAGCCCGGGCGGCCCACCCCCGTACTGCCCGCACGCCCGTGCTTCAGCTGACAGCTCACCTAGGAAGGCCATCCCAAGCAGTACAAGGCCGATGTCCCATAACGTCGTCAGGATCGGGGCCTCGGCAGCCGTCGGGAGCCACATCTCACCGTAGACGCCTGGATTGGGGAAGGGCACGGGGGAGCGAAGGCAGCACACTCGCTGATTGACTGGGAAGAATGTGGCGGTGGCAGAATGTGGCAGTGGTCACCAATAGAAACGAGTGCGAATGCTCGGCAGCTTTCTGGAAATGAGGGGATTGGGGTAGGGTGAAGGGTCGGAGGGATCGGAGCTGCAAGGGGTACCTCACGCCGTGCGGCCGTTTGGGTCAAGTAAGCCGTGGGGTAAAATGGGACATACAGCGGCAGGACAGGGGTGGCCTTGAAGTCGGTGAAGCGTCGTGCAAGGGCCGCAATGTCACAGGCGCCGAAAGCGAATGTGCACGCTGTGTGCAGCTCTAGGTTGTGCCGTACGCTCTGTGCCTCTGTCCGTGTGTGCCTCCCATCGGTCATCGGTCATCGGTACAGCACCGCTGCACGCACCGCACAGGGTGTGCCCACCCCTCCTTGGTAACCCTCACCCACGCGCGAAAGGGACCCTTCTGCTTCGCCTACTGCAAGCACGCCCGTGCTGCATCCGCGGCTCACCCAGGAGAAACAGTCCGATGAGTCCAACGTCAACCGCCCATCGCGGCGGGAGGCTGTCCTCAGAGTTAGGGCTGGGTGACGGGCTGTTGGTCTCGTCATCGGGCGCGCTCCGTTTGGATAGGCGAGCTCGAAGACAAGAACGGAGTGGTTGTCTGCGGAGCGACGCGGATGCACAGCAGCTTGGACGTTTGAAAGGCCTGCGTTTCGTTAAGATGGGCGAACGCGACAGAACGTTGGGCGTTGAGGATGCACAGGAGGTGGACTGCGGTAGTCTCCAGGGGCTGCATTTTACAATGTACTTACACAGGTTGCTTGCGTCCTGCGCTGCAGTGTTCCGAGCGCTGGCGAGCGCAACAGTTGTTGAGCCATTTTGCTTGGGCGCACTGCGAGACCTAGGCAGGGAACCTGTGAGGCAAGAGTTGTGTAGGTTGAACCTATGCGCATACCTTGCTGAGGCCTTGAAGGGTGTTTGCCCATACTTACGTTCGTTAGTCCGAGGCGATGTGTCAATCCCGCACCCACGCGCTGCAGCGCATGCGTCTGTAGAACGAAACAAATTAAATATTTTGAATCTTTATTCTGCGTTTGATGCTTCGGCTCGTCCAGTGGCCGGGAGTCCTAGTCCTGCCTACCACGTGCGCCGTCGCAACCTGCACTGCTGCGCGGGAGTATTTGCCCACCTGCCGTGCAAATGCTGGTTTCGTTGACGGGCACGAGACAACGTGCCTCCGCAGCTGACATGGGTCAGCATGCCGCACTGGCCCTGGGATGGGGACGCTCTGCGCACGGCGGTCAACCACGTTCGTTCTGGCGTCAACGTGCGTGGTCGGCAGGGTGGGGCCGTTTCGGCGTTGCGATGACGGGGAGCAGCATGAGCGGTACGGCCGTGGGGGCACAGGTCAACGTCATCAAGGCCGTGATGCCTGTCCCCCAGGCAGGTAATGATATCCATGAACGAAGGAGCGTCATGGTTGCCCGGGCGGCAGGCCCCAGCGCTTGCACGGCATGTCGGGGCCCACAGCTGGAATGATGCAACACCGCCACTTGGGTGGCAACTAGATCCGTTGCCGTACCGGTTCAGCATTGGGGCCTGACAATCAGGCCCCGACACAATTTTGGTGCAACAGCCACTAGCCGGGTCCTTATCTTACGGGCCATTGCACAAGCAACCAACCTGCGTCCATACAACTCCACGCAAAGTTGCGGCGACAGTGCACTTGCTTGCTTGGGACCCCGTAACGGCTTGCACAAAAAAGCATCCAGCTCGCACGGCAGTTCGGTACGACAACCGCCGCGCACAGGCATGGTAGGACGGAGCAGCTGTCATGCATGCATACGGGTATTGGTACCAAAAGTCAAACATTGTGCGGCCAGCAAGAAGGCGACAACTCCCACTCTGCTACCGTGGCCCAGGAGCATGAAGCGTTCTCCTTGCCGGAACCACACAAGTTACCTGTAACCCTGCTAAACACAAAGCCGTGACGGAACCACACAAGTCAGCAAAGCTAGTACACAAGCCTGTCCACAGTGCTGATGTCATGCACAATTCACCATGTTGGTCCGACACGCTGCTTCATTCTTGGGTCACAGCAGGATAAGGACTTTCCGTTGAAAGGTGCTGTACCGGTACCGCACCATGAGAACCACCAGGCACCGGATGCAGCCTGCCTCAGCACGTGTCGCTTACCGACCCACTGTTACTACAACCGCCAGCAACACCGCCTTCCCTGCCTTGCTGTTCCTGTCTCAATGTATGCATTGCTAGTCATTCCTGCACCGCAACCTCCATAACACACTGGATGACACCGGAACATACAGACCCCTGCTGCTTCTCGTCAAAGCTGACGTCCCTGCACTGGCTGACGAGCACCCTCCGTCCCCGCCCCGCAGCGGCCACCGCTAAATGTTCCCAATGCAAAAACCACTAACGCAACGCAGCACGTACAACGACGCCGCTTCGCAACCCCATCACACGCACGCTGCCCCCGCAAGTCGCACTAACCCTCCACTGTCCGGTGCTGCCCCTGCAGCCGTTGCCCTCCTGCCCTGGCACACGGCGCAACTGCAGCGTTGCACACCCGAGCGATTACACATGGCAATGGTGGCCTCGGTAACTTCCCACCACTACCTACCACTACCGCTTCCACTACCGCTTCATAACCCAGCGGTACGCCGCCACTGCACCTACGACCTACCCCTGTCGGACGACGCCACCGCCGCACTCCACCCTGCCGCCATCAACACTCCTGACCTGCCCCCTTGTACGCAGCTGCGGTACAGTTGCAGCATCATGCATCCCACAAACCCGGAGTGAGCAATCATCAGCACTTGTGCGCTCTGCGCTGCAGCAGCAGCAGCCGCTGCCGCTGCCCCGCCGCCACCGCCGCCACCACCATGGCTGTCAACGGCGCGGCGTGACCCAGCGGAACACCATGAAGATCAAAACAGAATGAATGATAGTGAAGGTGTCGGCCATCGGACTGCGGATCCGCGGAAGGGTGTAGGCTGTGGGGCAGCAGGGGGCAAGGAGAACAACACGCCTTCATGTTAAAACCGTGGGGGAAGGGCAGCAGGAGAGGAGAAAAACATACCGTTATGTTGGAACCATGGCGGGGGTCGAGCGACCATGCAACAGTGAACATGTCGGGCAGTTTCTATGTACTCGCAAGGGGCAAACCGCGAAACAGCGGTCGCGTGGCTAGTGGCCTGTGACCGGTGGACGTGCGCTCTACCGGTAGTCAAGTGCGCGCAGAGGGGTGTGGCGGCTGGGAAGCGCCTGCTGGGGTAGAGTGAGGGGTTGGATGGGATGGCAGAGGAGCGGCGAGGGGGAGAGCGGGCGGTGAGATGCGACTCCATCGGGGGCAGCGGCAGGAGGGGTGGCCTGGAGTCGGTGGAGGGGCGGGGGGCCGTAACCGGCGTCACAGGCATTGAATGGCAACTGTGCACGTTACGTGCAGCTCTGTTCGTGTGTTTTTTCCAGAACCCTTCCTGAGAAGCCCTCCCCGCACTGCCAGCACCCCCGTGCCGCAGCTGCCGCTCACCTAGGAAAACCACCCCGAGCAGCCCGGTGCCCAGGTCCCACAGCAAGTAGGTCAGGATCTCTGCCCATGACCTGGGTCGCTTGCCGTCCTTGAACCGGAGCAGGGAGCGCACGGCCTTCGCCCACGGGCTGCTGGATGGAGGGCTGCTGGTGGGGTGGTCGTCGAACACGGACGCGCTCGGCAGCGGCCGCGACGACTCCGAGCTGAAAAACGCGGTGGAATTGGCACTCTCCCGAGTGCACCTTAAGAACATTACCACAATCACAGCGAAGTGCAGGTGCCTGTTGTCGGGAGTCAAGGGGAGCAGCGTGAAGAAGGTGCCTGGGGGAAGAGGGCATGCATGGGGGAAGGAGGGCAGTAAGTGAGCAACAAGCCACTTGGGAATAAAGAGTGTAGCGGTGAATCTTATGAACGAACCAGTCAAAATTTGCGTGCGACAGCTATTTGATTGCTAGCGGGAGTGAGGGAGAACGTGGCGGTTGGGGTAGGGTGGATGGGGGTTGGGGGGTTGGAAAGGACGCCGGACGGCGGAGGGCGGTTGGGGTGAAGGAAGCGTTGGGGTTACAAGGGACTCGGGGACAGCCGAAGGACAGGGGTAGCCTTGTGCCGATGGAGGGGCGTGCCGTAACAGGGCCGGCACGTCACAGGCACTGAATGGCAACAGCGCACGCTGTGTGCAAACATTCTTACCGGTAGCCGCATGCCGGCAGCTACCTTACTTGTTAAACCGCCCCTCTAG
>QAXN01001841.1:0-14829 GCA_004335795.1 Chlamydomonas sp. 3222 | reverse complement strand
GCCCAGGGCCTGGGCAACGGGGGTCTTGGAGTTGGGGGGCCCGGGGGCTTGACGTAGGCGGCCGACAGGGAAGTCAAGGAAAGGTCGCGGTGTTGGCTCCCACGTGTGGGGTTGTTCCCCGACCGTGGCAGTGCTTGCGTGCCGTACAGCCACCGGCGGCTGGCGCCCAGTCGGGCCTCCGGCAAGAGCGCTCAGTGTTGGATGAGCACGTGTCCGCCTACCCAGGTGGCAAAGCACACTCCAGCTCCCACGCGTGTCCCTTGTAAAGAGCCTTGTGCGTTGACTCAAGTTGGGTTCAGACGCGCTGCCCGCCCTGCTGCCCCCATGCGTGCCCTCCGCCTCCAGGCCGAGCAAGAGCGCGTTCAGCGACAGCGCACCGCGGCGCACCACCAGCAGCGCTACCAGGCCGCCGTAAGAACAGAGTACGGCAGTAAGCAGATTGTACGACAGCTGCGGGCCGCGTGGCTGCTGCTGCTCGAGCTGGACCGCAGGCGGTACGAGGCGGCGGGGGGGAAGGCGGGGCCAGGGGAGCCCCTTGGGGAGCAGCAGCAGGGGCAGGGGGACGGGGGAGGTGTGTTGTTGGAGGGGCAGCAGAGGCTGCTGCAGCGGTTGCCTGCGCTGGTAGCGGTGCTGGCGGAGGAGGCGCGGGCGGAAGCGGAGAGGGAGAGGCGGCGTGCGGAGGCGGCGGTGGAGGGCGGTGGGGTGCGGCATGGGCGGGGGCAGGGGCAGGGGGACGAGGGGTTGGAGGCGGAGGGGGAGGGGGAGGGCGGTGCAGGGCGTTGCGGGGGCGTGCAGCGGGAGGAGTCTGTGGATGTCGAAGGGACAGAAGCGCGGGGTGGTAGAGCTGGTGGAACTGGGGCGAATGAGCGGGAGGGCGTTGGTGGCGTGTCGGCGGCGGCGGCGGAGGGCGGTGTGGTGGCGTTGCCGCTAGAGGAGCAGCTGCGCGTGCTGCTAACACACCTGCGCGCTGCGCACTGCTACTGCTTCTTCTGTGGGTGCGGTTATGCGGACGCGGTGGAGCTGGAGGCGTGCTGCCCGGGACTGACGGAGGAGGAGCACTGAGTACTGTTGCAGTCATGCAGGTTACTGCTGTCACCTACCGGTATGCAGCCAGAGGCTGCTGCCCGGGCCTGACGGAGGAGGAGCACTGAGCGCGTGAGCGGGGCGACTTTTCGCGTCTCTCCTGCCGAGTGTTTTTACAATTGTAGGGGCACTGAACGAACTCGTGGAGGAGTAGAAGCTGCCTTTCATGGTTGCACAGAATGAGAGAGGCAGCAGGTGCACCCGACTGCAGGTGCACCCCATGGCAATGTACCAGATTTGTGATGTACTAGATTGCATGCCAATGGGGGCGTGGGTTAAAGGGGCCGGTTGGGCAGGGGAAGGCAAGGTGAACCGCAGTGTGCTGTTGCGCCCATTAGGCCGTGGCTGTGGCGCGTGGCCTCGGACACCCGCCCAGGCCTGACGGAGGAGGACAGGCATGGGTGAGGAGCGTGGGTGGCGTGGGGTCATGCTTTGCGTGTTGCTGGCTGAGTGGTGGGGGCTGCGTGGGGGCATATGCCGTAGGAGCACTGCAAGGGGGTATGCGTAAAACGCGAGGAAGCCGTGTAAGGCGTCAGGGGAACATGGTAACGCTGGTGCCTGCGCTGCAAGGGGAACGCAGTCACGCAGAGGTAGCATGTGGAGGTTTTGCCGCGTGGACGCAACATACAACGGACGAAGTGACCCGCGGTGGGCTGCTGCAAATAATGGCGGCTGGGCGCGCTGCTGCATGCATGACTTCTGGCATGCCGCCTATTTTGGCAAAAGTCGTCCGAAGTGCACGACCGTCACAGGTCGCACGCTTGCGGGAATTTAGCTGTCTTGCCACGTGGCCAGGCACAGCACGTGTCTATTTCTGCACCGCATCCCTGTCACCCTGTGGCGCTGCAGCCTGTGGGTCCATCCTTCTGCTGCCGTACTTTCTCTGCTCAGCACAACACAGTGCGTGGTCACAAGCACCAAAGCTTTGCGCTTCAACACTGTCCAACGCCACGCCCGAACTGCATGACTGCCACGCTCGCGACGTACCACTACAAGGCGGAAGGCGGCCACCCCTGCCCTCAACATCAGCATGCGAGCTCCGTCAGGGCGAATGAGCAGGCGGAGTAGTTACCTCTGGCTGGCGCTGCACATGACCGTGTGTACACGCACACAGTGCTGCCAAGCAGTCCTTGCTCCACGCGCCCGGAGGCCTCAAACACCTCTACACTTTGTCGTTACGTTGTCTTTCCCCTTTTCCCTTTCTTTTTTGGGCTTCCCTTGCCCTTGTTGTCTTTGGGCTTGTTCCCTTCCCCCGGTTCTGTGGTATTTGGTTTTAGGTCCTCTTCTTCTCTAGGTGTTCCCTTTTTGCAGTTCAGGGTGCGCTGGGTTTGGACGTTGGTGGTGTTGGTGCTTGCTTGTGCTGGTCGGGCTCGCTTTGAGTTCCCGCTGGCCTGTCCTCTCCCGTCTTTTTACCTGTGAACCTTTCCACACACAAAAAAACACAACCCGGCACTGCCACCGGAGCTGCTGCCACCAGCTGCCACCAGCCCCTGCAGCAACGAAGCCATTTCCGGTACCGTCGTCCGCAGGCTATTCGTCCCAACCAGCGCCACCTCGACCTCAGTCTTGATGCACCAGCCACCGCGCAACTGGCGGCCCACAGCCAGCCCAGGAGAACCAACGTGATGCCGGCCGGGGTAAGGGTGCTTGGTGCGTGGTGGGTAGCACAGCCGACCTCGCGTGCGTGCACCCTCATGCCCACCAGGCTCATGGAACACTATCGTGCAAGTATACGATATGAATATACCGTGTGATGCAGGTCTTTAGCGTTCGTACCACAGGAAAGCGCCTTTGTGCCGGGCATCGGGGAACGCGTGAGGACCACGGTGGTGCAAGTGGTGCAAGGGTCACTCCCATGCACAATGTGCACCATTGCGGTATGGTGTACGCTCGACAACGTTTTGAATGCTATGCTCAAACCCAAGTTCGAGCAATGGCTGCGGGCATTTCGCGACCTGGCGACCGGCGACATTCTCAAGTACCGGGGTCTGCCGATAATCTATGAAACGTGAGCGAACGCGTTTGGACACTGTACGGGGTTGAGCTTTATGAGCTTTATACGAAGTGCACCTTTCATTCTGCAAGGCCCAAGCTTCCTGGGGCATGCCGCATGGCACGTGGCCCATGCGTGGGCAGGCGTGAGGCAACCGACCACCTGCCGGCCCACGTTGAAGAGCCCAACTGGCCATCCAGTTCATCGCAAGCGAGACCCGTCGGCCCCTGCACGCACCTATTACTGGGAAAAAGCGGAGTATAGCTACGTTTATCTTCATGCTCAGCGCCAGTGTCCCGCGGCAGGGTCCCCACCACGTCCCCACATGTTGCTCCTGCGCCACGGCCGACAGTCGGCCATCCACGACGCTCTTTCTTGTGCTGTGAGGCACAAGGCAGCGGCGATGCCCGCAAACCAGACCGTCGGTGCAAAGAGCAACCCCTCCCCGCTTAGGCCCAGCGTGGTTTGCCCTTCTGTACACCACAGGCAGCCACGGGACACCCTTCCTGACAAGCACCCCAACAGCTCCTTAAGCCCCTAACCGCACAGTCGCATGTAAAAGCATGCAACGGCGTTTCTGTTTCTTGATGTCTACCCGGGCCAGATTTGGCCGGCTGACTCTAGTCCGAGTCACCGGGGCTGCGGGCCACCGAGTCAGAGCGGCAATTCGGTCATCTGGAGTCATCGGGTCACGCGCACCTCGTGTGCAACTGCCACAGCCATGGACTATCCCACGTGCTCTTGCAGAATGCGATTAAGCATTACACTCATATTGGATATGACACAACCTGTTATGCATAAAACTGCGGTCTAGGGCGGCCGTTCTTTGCTCACCGGCAGCTTCTCAGGGCAGTCACTTGCTTAGCAGAGTTTCCAAACCATCGACCTCCTTAAATGATTTTGCTATATATGTTGAGCCAACATGCTGCCAATTGCAGCAGCATCCGGCCTCAACATGTCATATGCCGTACCGGCCCTTTTCCGCCCCAAGGGGCCCAGCAGAGGGGCCCTCTTCGCCAGGCCCGGCGCGCATCTCGGATTGAATCTGCCATTATTCTTCTTCAGCACTCCCGTTCAGAGGCACCACTGACCACAGCTCTTTCACTCGCCTTTGCTAGGTTTACGAACGAGACGTTTAAAGCTATTGGGCCGCTTACTACTTCATACCAATACTCCCAACCTTTGGCACCTCGCTACCCAAGGCGCGCAGCCAGTCGGGACTTGGACGCAAGGCAGGGCTCCCCGTCTCAATTCTCTAGGGGCACTGCGTCCGAAGCAACGGCAGAGCTGGTGACCGTTTTCCATCTAGCAACTTATACTGGGCTTAAGGCCCATCTTCATGCTTGCGGACGAGGCCGCGCAGAATAATAACAGCGAGGCCACCATGCCCCGCACGGGAAGGTCGTCGTCCGAGGTCGCGGCCGGGTCGATAGAGGAAAAGCTTGTCGCCCTGAAGCTCAGTGCGGGAGACCCTGAGCAGACGAAGAAGATCGATCGTGTCCTTTCAATTTTACAAGGTACCCGTGTCATGCCGTCGGCGTGGCAGGAGTTGCTGTGCTGCTTGGCCCACAGAGTGCGCACGCTGTCTCCGGCCTCCTATCTAAGACAGCTCATAGTCCACTGCCGTTGTCTACTGCACTAATAACTAGTGATGCAACAGCCGTGCCACACTTCTTACACACACGCAATCGTGCAAGGGCCTCATATCAGCCACCATGTTGCCTGTTCATGTGGGCAAGAGGGGCACCTTGCGGCCCTCCTCCCTCCCCTCTCGGCGACCGTCAAACGTGCTGTTTGGCTGGCCTAGGTGGGCATGGGTGCGGCTGCGTTGCTTCTACTCAAACCTTCAAAACCTGCTACACCCTCCTCCCCTGCCCAGACGTGCTGAGCGGGCCCAACATCTTGGTGTGCGGCGCGGACCAAGAAGCGCTGTGGTGGGAGGCGTTCGCCGAGGTGTACGCCGAAGAGGTGAGCGAGCAATAGTCATGAGGCGTTGATGAAAGGGTGTGGTGCTGCCGTGCGTGCAAAGCGGCGTGTGTGTAGCCTGGCCTCGGTGTGCGTAGGGCACGAGCGCAGAGGCGCGGTTGGTGTCGCATGGCCACCGTAGCTGGGGCAGTGTGTCAAAGGCTTCAGCTCTCGCCGCTGTCACCACACGTTGCTGCAACGAAGGCCCCCTCCGTCAGCTGTGAGACCATGCATGCGGTTGCACGGTCCACACAACAGCTGGTGGCTTGCTGTGCACCTGGATCAGCGTGTCCCCCGTAAGCTGCGTCCCGCTGCAAGACGCACGCCCAGTTGTGTGGCGTGCCGGCAGTGCTTTCCGGGACTCAGCGTTCCCCCCAGCATGGTGGCCTACCTGCTGCCATGCGCCTCAAAACACAGGCCAGCCATTACGCTCCATCATGTGTCTGCGCTAGTGTGCCGCCCAGACCGGTACCCGCTTCACCCCTGCCAAGTGCCCCTCCCCGCTGACACGTGCCCCCTGCCTCCCTTGCCACGTGGCCACTTCCAGGTGGCGGCCCAGACCGCCGAGTCCGGCGGGCGGGAGCCCAGCCCGCACTGCAAGCGCCAGATCCTGGCCGACATCCTGGTGTGGGCCGAGGTGACGCAGGAGCACTACGACAGCGGCACGCTAAGGTGTGTAAGAGAGAGGCTTACGTGCCTGGACACCGTGGGAGTGCATGTATATACATTGTGCTTGTATGCATGTTTATATGGCAAGCAATGACAGCGGGAAGCTGTGAAGGTGCGGAAGCGTCTGATGTGGGTGGCCTTGCCGTTGCCCAGCGCACCCATCCGCCGTTCGTCCCCGTCTTCCGTCCCCCGCTCGTGACCTCCGCCCTCCTGCGCACACACGCGCACATCCTTGTGCTCTTTGCACCTGCGCGTACCTAAATCAGGCTCATTTTGCCTGCATCCCCGACCGCATCTGACACATGGCTGCTGCTTGTTGTTGGAGCCGCACACGTGGAGGGCCCGGAGGGCAGCACGCGCAGCCTCCCTCTTGGCCTCATGCATGCAGAGATGCTTGTAGTACAACTACTGTTCGTATGTGCCCGCAGGTTTGTGACGGAGCCGCACGACAGGGACCGTCAATGGCATAGAGGGCCCTGCACACCAGCTTCCTTTCGAGCCATTCATTTATTACGTGATGAAGTACAATGGTAGGACAGCGTTTAGATTCACGCAATTACTACCGATATGTACCCCCTCAGGTTCGTGACAGAGCCGCACGACGGGGACCGCAGCTTCCAACGCATCGGCCGCGCGTTCGCCCAGGTCAAGGCCAGCAAGGGCCTGGGGGGCAGCAGCGCCAATGGCGGGCGGCGCGGCAGCAGCAGCAACAACGACTGCGGCGGCGGCGAGGTGGGCGGCAACAGCTGCAACAGCGGCAGCGGCAGCGCGGGGGCGGACGGCAGCGGCAACGCGGGGGCGCGAGGGGGCGCGGGGGGCTGCGGCCGGGATCCTTGCGGGGCAGCTGGGTTGGAGGGGCTGACGGACACGCGGCTTTGTTGAGGGCACGCGTGGGTGCGTGAGGCACGTGGCACGTGCCGTGGGGGGCCTCACGGACATGCGGCTGCGCTCAGAGCGCGCTTGGGCGCGTGAGGCACGTGGCACGTTCATGCAGATGGCATCTGCATTGCCCATATTCATGTAGCGGACGGCCGTTACGCAGGGACAAGGACCGGCGTGGCAGGCTGTCCCGTTCGCCTGTGTATTTGTACTCGACGCTCTGTTTGTCGGAAGGTGCAGGGCTAGGCAGCTGCGGAAGGGGCTGACAGGGCGACCAATAAAGGCGTCTTTTCCCCACCCCCGCCTCCAAGGTTTTGACGGGTTGCATTTGAGGGCTATGTGCAATATGGTTTGCCACTTGGCGCTGTGGGACGTGCTTATGTTGTGGCATGGCACCGTCCCTGTAGCAAGTGGTGGGGGCGGGACGGAGGCGGGCAGCAAGGAATCAGCACATTTTGGTCTGGGACAGGTCCGACGTAGGCCTGAGGCGCCCGGACGGCGCGTTGTAGCGAGAGCTGAGAGCCAGTGGCATTGCATGCACTTCTGATCATTGACATGATGCGCATTTTAGGTCTGGTGCACCGAGCAGGTGGAAGGGGCGGTGCCGATACGACGCATGGCAGTGCATGCTGTCACGTGGCATGCTGCCACGTGCCCACGACGCGCGTGCCGTGGCATAGGTGGCCGTTTGTCATTTGGAGCTTCTCGGCGGAGTGTCCTTGGGCAACGGCTTTGCAGCCACGCCCGCTGCGCAAGGTAGTAGGGAACTGCATGGGCATTTCATAATGGGTGCTGTGGGGGAGTCTATCGTAAGTCACGGGACTGTCAAGGGGGGGTGGGGGGACGGATGTGGGGTCTGCGCGGCCCAGGATGGAGGTGGAAACGGGCAGTGGTGGCAATTTGGACGTTAGTGCGGCTGCTCCTTTCGTTAGTGCGGCTGCTCCTTTAGTGGCCGCTGCCTCCCCTTGCACGCAGCGCCGCGACCCGCAGCGACCATTTGGTTACCGTGACTCAGTTTGGGTGTTGGCGGGGGGCTCCCTGCTTTGGCTGTGTGGGTTGTGATGTGAACCGACGTGCTACCTTCGTGTAGTGTACCAGTTTATTATGCTGCGTTGCAACCCCTGTTGGGGCTGCATTACTTGGTTGTCGGCTTGCATACGTTGTTTGCGTCCGCTGTGGTACCTGCATAGGTTACCCGTATGTTGGTGTGCTTCCCCACACAATCCTACACATCATGCATCCATGGGTGTGACTTACCGTACACCTGACTGCACCGGCCACACACCTGTAAACATGCAGGACAGCTCCGAGTCAAAACATTGGAAGAGAGCAGCATCACTGCACATTCGGCACCGTACTGGGTCCTGCACTACCGTACTCCACACGCTTCACTCTGGAGCTGGAAGTGTGCGCAAAGCGTAGCTCGCAACTCGTCCGTCCCAGCCCCAAGGGAGGTGTTATCAGTCAGTGTTACACAGCGAGGGTTCTTCCCCTCCGCAAGTGCAACGACCCATGTACGAGCCGGAGGCTCAAGGGCCGACAAACTCATTTCCAAGAATTTGACTTCGTCTCGACCAAATCTTCGATAGTAACTCAGCTAGCTTTGCCTGATTACCTTGCATCATAACATCACGCATTGTGGCACCTTCACAAATCTCAGCTGCAACCCGCAAGTCAGCGTAAGCAGGGCACTCGAGCAGGACATGTCGCTCGTCCTCAACGACCCCCGTTCCACACACTCTGCAGACTCGCTGCTCCCTGGGCACAGACGCGCACAGCCTGTTTTGAGGTGTTATGGACCCTAATAAAAACGGCACCAGTAGTTGGCTGGTTGCTGCTTGCTGGCGCCCGGTTGTTGACCGGCATGAACTGTGGATCAAGGAGCCCCGCGGCAAACTAACTACCCGTCCCCTTGTCCCACCGGGAGTACACATGTGTCCCTACTGGTCCCTAGCACCAGGGCAGGCCCCTTGCTTCACACCATCGGTGGATGCTCCCTGGTCACACACTGCAAGCTATCACAACTTTACAGCAACAGTGCCGTCAGGTTGCATCGTGACCCCCGATGCACGTGCCTGCGCTGGTGCGCGCAGAGCTGTATTGTCATGATGCATACAGCGCGTGCAGGAAATCCAGAAATGATGCGTACGGTGTCATGCAGCACAGCGAGAGGGGTGGTAAACCCCGTGTCCCTAATGGCCGGGACCAGCTCTGTGTTTCGAGCGGGATGGGGCTGGGCTCTGGAAGGGGACCAAAACTGTAAAACCATACATACAGCACAGCCCACCAGAGACGAGGCCACAGTGCGCACTGNCGCACTGCAGCCGGCCTGGTCGCAGGCTGCGGCTTGCCAACGTGTCCAGGCGAGTTGCAGCAATGCGCGCACGCATGAATCCAGGGCAAATAAACAGTACTACGACACGCACCACCCTGCGCGGGCCGAGCTTCCAGCCGCCTACTCAGCGCAATCGCCTTCTAGGAACGCCTCCGTCTTCCGGGTTATGGCAGTGAGTGACACTTTCCTACTTGATTGCTTTTCTGGGACTCTATACACCCCACTCCCGCACCGCATCCGCAACACCCTGCGCGGCCTCCCCTGCCGCACCCTGCACACAAGGGTAACTAACAACAGTGCGCTTGACCATTACCTGTTACCCGCAAAGCCACCCTGCAACCCCTGACCTCAAAACCTTGACATGGCCCTTGTGTGGACGAGTGCAATACCTGCATACTACACGCCAGAAGCGCAGGTGCTCAAGCGCGTCGTCGCCCTCCGAAACCCTACCAAGTGCCAGCCACTGCCCTGGGCAGCATTCTGCACCGCGCATGGCAACCACCTGCTACTGCATCCCGCTATGCGCGGGATACTGATGTACTGACAGAACACACGGACACATGCATGCAGATGAATGGCAGTACCGGGCAGTCACCGCAGTGTATGACAGCCCGCTGCGTACGACACAGTGCAAACTCGTGCGCACCACCTGCTGTAAACGCGTCACCGAGGCCAAACCAGGCATCCGCTGCCAAAGCACTTCCCTTTCAGCGTCTTACAACAGGCCACGGATTCGTTCACTTGGCAGTTAGCCACCCGCCTCACACATCTGTTACTGTTGTTGCTGCTTTGCAGCAGCCGGTCCGGCAAGGCTGGACGCTCCATCGGTACAGCCAGCCGAGGCTTCAACGGTGGCAGGCCGGACCCTCAAGCCCTCAATGTCGTCAGCTGGCCGTCAAGCGAATGTACACCTGTACAGCTGAGCTATCAAGCCGCGCGGAACGCCGGGCCCTCTGGCGGCGCCACAAACGCGGCGATGGTGGCCCGGCAGAAGGGGCAGTGCGACGGCTTCTGGATGTTGAGGCAGCAGATGCGCCGCGCGCACGGCCCGCATATGGCGTGGCGGCAGGGCGCCACCGCCACCAGCGGCAGCACCTCCATGCACACGCCGCACTCGTTGGCGTCATCGTCCTCCCCATCCCCCTCCCCTCCACCGCCACCGCCGCTGCCACCGTCATCGTCTTCGCTGCTGCTCCCCACGTCGTACGCCATGATGGCCTCAATGGCGGACAGCTTGCCGCCGCCGCCGCCGCCACCGCCGCCGACGGCGGCGGCAGCGGCGCTGCGGTGCTGCGCCCGCCGGGCAGCGGCAGCGGCGGCCGCCGCCACCACCGCGGCTGCGTCCTCCTCCGCGCTGCCAGCGCTGCTGCGCTGCTCCACCCCCTCCCCAGCCTCCTCCACCAGCGTCTCCATCACGCCCCGCTGCGCCACCGGCAGCGCCTGCTGCTGCGGCGACGTGGCCTCCACCTCGGCCTGCCGCTCCGGTTCCTCGAACAGCGGGTTGCTGCGCAGCCGCACCAGCCCTGCAGGCCGGCCGCCGGCCCCAGTGGGCGAGACCACGACGACATCACCTGCGCCGCCGGACCCGCTGATGCTGCCGCGGGGCGACCGGAACGGCGTCCCTGCCGCCGCCGCCGCCGCCGCCGCTGCCCCCGCTGGGCTCCCAAGCCCAGCCGCCACTGGCCGCCGGGCCAGGAGGCTCTGCGCCGACGTCTGCCGCAGCTGCGATCCGGGACTCATCGCCCCCATGCCCACACCAGCCTCCACCCCTTGCCCGCCCTCCACCGGCCCCAGGAGCACCTCCCCTGCCGCCGACACAGGCGCGCTAGCGGCGCCGCTGGTGCTCTTTCCCCGCCGCGCATCTGCCGCCGTGCTCCCACGCGCGCCGCCGCTAGCAGCCCTGGCGGCGGAAGTGTCGTCTGCCTGGCCTGGGAGGCTGACTTCCTGCGGGGCCGAGGCTGACGGCGAGCTTGGCGACGGCGACAACGCCGCCACCATGGGGGCTGCCGTCGGCACCGCCGCCGTCGCAGCGGCGGGGCTCCCTATGGGGCTGGCGGAGCCGGCGGCGGCGGCCGCAAAGCGGCGGCCTGAGGGGCTGCGCAGGTGGCGGGGCGTGACCAGGGCGCTGCCGCTGCCGCTGCCGGTGCCGGCGGTGGCGGAGCTGGGAGGGGACGGCGTGGCGAGGGCCATGGGGGACAGGAGCGAGGGGGAGAGGGGGGCGGGGGAGGCCGGGGCGGCTCCGCCGACAGGTGTTGAGGCACGGCTGGCGGCAACGTCAGCGGTGCCTGGCGTGGGAGTGTCGGCCGCTGCCCCGCCTGCTGACGGCGCCGCCGACACAACAATGGACAGCGGCGGCGGCGCCCGCCGCCGGCTGGACGATGGTGAGAGCCCCACAGCCGCTGACGCCGCCGAAAGCGCTACCGGACCGCTGGATGACTGCGCAGCGGCAGCAGCAGCAGTGGCGGCGGCGGACGCACCGCCGCCGCCCCCGGTGCTTGCCACGGCCATTGATGCCGCCGCGGCCGCCGCCGCCGCCGCCGCCGCCGCCGTCAGCTCCACCACGGGCAGGCTGGAGGTGACGGGGCCGTGGTCGCTGGGCCGCGGGCCGCGCCGTCCCCGCTGCCCCTCCCATCCCCTCCCCGCGCCCGCCTGGCCCTCCCCCCCACCACCCGCCTTACCCCCGTCCTCCTCCCCTTCCTCCCCTTCCTCGCCCTCCTCCACGCCCTCCTCTCCATCCCGCTGCACCATGCTCGCCGGAGCCGACACCGGCCGCAGGCCCCCTGACCCCCCACTGCCCCTCTCTCTCCCCTTCCTTCCCTTTCTCCCCTTGCTACCGCCCTTGCTCCCCTTGCTCCCCGCCGCCGCCGCCGCTGCCGCTGCCGCCGCCGCCAGCGCGTCCAGCTCGCCCACCAGCTTCTTGTTGAGCGCCTCCGCGGCTATGGCCTTGAGCGGCGGCGGGCCGTAGAAGCGCACGGCGCGCTCCTCGTCGGAGAAGAGGCGCAGGATGGGGATGGAGGGCCGCAGCAGCATGGCCAGCGGGTAGAAGCCCAGCCGCTGAGCAACCTGGGGGACGAAACAGTAGGAATACATGTAATAGCTGAAACATCATAGTCGGGTTATCATTACGGTACATAGGGGATGGTGGGCCGCAGCAGCATGGCAAGGGGGTAGAAGCCCAGCCGCTGAGCAACCTGCAAAGAGCGCGCGCCAGATAGACGTTGTTGCTACCGGTAGTACCACACGGTCATTACCGTAACGAGGCAAAGGGGATGAAGGGGAGCAGCAGCATAGCAAGCAGGAAACAGCCCGGCCGCTGAGAAACCTGCCGCCCCGGGGCGCAGAAGGGTATACTGCAGTACAACTGTGCAGCTTGTCTGATGCAGTACCGCTTATTACCGGTAT
Source organism: Chlamydomonas sp. 3222 (assembly GCA_004335795.1). Classification (NCBI taxonomy): domain Eukaryota; kingdom Viridiplantae; phylum Chlorophyta; class Chlorophyceae; order Chlamydomonadales; family Chlamydomonadaceae; genus Chlamydomonas; species Chlamydomonas sp. 3222. The sequence continues at coordinate 2,503 of QAXN01001841.1, read as the reverse complement.
AAAATTGAATTTCACTTTGGCAGGTTAGGGTCATACGAAAGGAGGCCGAGCAAACCTGTCGGCACATGCAACGAATCCCAGCAACCCCCGCCTGGGTCGCGCCCCCCCCCCCCACCCCTCCATGGCTTCATATTGACAACGTCCAGATGCGGACTACGTCTGTCTTCCGACCGCCTTGACCCCCCTCCACACCCACCCCCGGCCCAGGGCCCACCTGGTACGGCAGGTGTCCGTTTGCGTTGGCCTGCACGCGCGGGTCCAGGGAGGCCAGCGTGGCGGGCTGAGGCTCGCCGTCGCCCAACTGCAGTGGCTCCAGCACGCGCTCGGCCTTCGGGGAGGGGGAGGGCGGCAGTGATTATTGACTCGTGTATTATTTAGCCGGAAAGGAGGTCGGTTGTCGGTTGATAGCGAGTCGCCCAAGTGCAGGGGCTCCAAAGCAGGTGCTCAGCCAGGGCCCTGGGGCAGGAGATGATTGTGTATTACCTGTACAGCATGGTGGGATTGAGCACGCAGGGTGGGGTAGTACGGACAGCTGCAGGGGCTTCAGCACGCGCCCGACCATCACCTTTCCCGCAATACCTCTGGACCCTGGTGCCCCTTCCCCGCCAACCCAGCTTCCTCAGCCCCCGACACACTTCTCCACCGGTCCCGTAAACCCTACCACGCAACTCCGCCCACTCACGAAGGTTTTCAGCAGGATGCGGCATATCTCCACGTGTCCCCGTGCCGCAGCCAGGTGCAGCGGCGTGCTGCCCACCACGCCCACGGCCGGCTGCAGCTCGGTGGCGGGGCGGGAGGTGCGCGGGAGCACGTCCGCGCCGTGCTGCAGCAGGACCTGAAGCGAACACGTACGGGGAGCAAGAGCAGAGAGCATGTTTACCCTCATGCTCAATCTTTGTGCTCAAGGCTGGGCGGCAAGGGACGAGGAAAAGGGGCGAGCCGGTCGGGGCCCCTGTTGCGGATGGGGCTCTGCAGCTTTCACAGCAACACGGGGGAAGGTGTGCGGCATGCGCATGCGTTCACCCGAACAGTATCACGCGACCCTGATCGCCTGTACCCTTACCCCGCTGCCCATCCGGCTACCCCTGCTGGCTCCTTCCTGTCTTTGCGGCCCCCCTCCTTCCCCTGCGGCCCGCCACTCCTACCCACCTGCACGCTGCCGCTCTGCCGCCCCCACACGGCGTAGTGCAGGGGGGTGCACCCGGCGGCGTTGCGCGCGTCAACGTAGCTGCCGAGGGGACGTGCAGGACAGGAGCACGAGTGCTGTGAGTTCACGGCGGAAAGCGCTTCCCAACACACAAACAGCCCACTCAGTGCGTAATCGTTCATGTCGTAGCTTCACGCCAACAGTGCAATGAGCTGCCGGCCAGAGAGCATGCATTGTTGGCGTGTTCACCTGCCCTACACTCCCCACCTTGCCAGCTCGTCCTGCCGTCCCGGACCGTCTGTGAACTCGCCCAGCAGCATGAACAGCCCACCTCCCCAAAACCAACCACTCCCGCGCTTCTTCCTTGCACCAAACCCTACACCCAGGGCCTCCATCAACTTCTACCGCCGCCCCGAAGCCCTGCGCACCCCACGGCCATTCACCCGCACACCCTCTCCCCTCCCCAGTCCCCCTACACTCCCCACCTTGCCAGCTCCTCCCGCTGCCCCGGCCCATCCGCGAACTCGCCCAACAGCATGAACAGCACGCCCAGGTGCCCCCGCAGCGCCGCGTAGTGCAGCGGCGTGTTGCCGCGCGCGTCGGGCAGCAGGCGGCAGGCGCCGTTGGCCAGCAGCAGCCGGCAGCAGTCGGTGTGGCCGGCGCGGCAGCACAGCGACAGCGCGGTGGTGCCCTCGGCGTCCTGAGAAATGCGGGGAAAGATGGGAGCACGTGGAAAATGGATGCAGTTGTAAGGGGTGGACTGTGGGATGGTGTGAGGGCGTGGCCGGTGCGGCAGCACAGGGACAGGGCCGTCGTGCCCTCAGCGTCGTGAGGGAGGAGGGTGTCAGGGGCAAGGGACAGCGCAAGAGGCAGCAGCCGGTGTGGCCGGTGCGGTGGTGCCCGCGGCGTCCTAAACGATGGGACAGATGGACCAGAGTGCTGCGTGTGCAAGTGGGCGACGCTGCTTGTGGGCGCTGTGCCGTTCAGCGCAGGACGCATGGCAAGTTTTGGTTCGAGGCCCTCGACGCAGGTGCCTGTCATTAACTCAATCAAGGTCCCCAAACCCCAAACGCCCTGCATAATTTTACAGGGCTCTTTTGGGCGCGGTGCACATTGCCAAATAAGCAGACGCTGCGTCCACAGCACAGCATGCGGCCAGCCTCGTGATCCCCCCCCAGGCGCAGGGGAAACCAGCGACGGTGTGATGCGTGCTTGGGCCAAGGGCTTACGAGGCATACCGTACGCATGCCCAGGCACCTGCTGCTACCTTACCCCTCATCTGCCTGTCCCCCCTCCCCAGCCTCCGTTGCGCTCGTCTGATACCCCGGCCCCCTTCCCCTAACCCACACCTAACCC
>QAXN01001839.1:0-14833 GCA_004335795.1 Chlamydomonas sp. 3222 | reverse complement strand
GGGTGTCAAGGCCGTGGAGCCTAGACAACGAAAAGCCCCGGAACCAACCCAGAACCAGACGCCGTGCGTGGGGGTAACAGCCAGGTATGCTGATCTTGCCTTATCGGCTGGAGCACGTGCGCAGCTCTCCTTCAGTCGTCGCAGGTCCAAAATCAGGTCCAGTGCAGCATTTGCCCCAGGGGGCCGGCTCATTGGCCAGCACCTTTTGCCGCCACGGATGATGTGGGCCATGAAGGCCGATCAGCGCGTCTGTGCACCGGGGGTATGCGCCAGAAACGCGCGCTGTGCAACGCATGGGCCACGGAGCAGGAGGTCGAGGTCCTTGTGGGTCGTCCGTGCACACAGCCATTGTCGCGATGGCAAGAATCCTCGAGTGTGCAAGGGGCCATCCTTGGCCTGTCGAGGCAGTGCAGCTTTTGTGACTGACAGCGGAAGCCGGGAAGGAGCTCAACTGCTGGTGACTCCCGTACAGCAGGGGTACGCAGATACATAGGGTGCCGTACTATAGGTGTCGCCATGACCATGCAACGTGCGCGGATTACCTGTCTGTTTGTTACATTGTCACGCAGCCAGTGTGGTTTGCTCGGCCCTGCTCGTCCGCGCTCAAACGCCTCACCCCAACCTCCAACTGCTCCAATCCCCAACTACCGACATTACTACCGGTGCATGAGGCCTCGTACACTGCCTATGCACCATTTTGCCGTGCATACGGCTGAGGTGGATGTGCTGTCCCGAGAACTGCATGCTTGAGGCACTACTTACTGAGCAGAAGAGGGTGCCTTAGGAGGTTCGCGAGCTCAAGACATGAAATGAACATTGCAGCCGATTGTTAGGTGGCGAACTTTGCGATATGGGCTGCGGAGCTTCAAAGGTGCGCGGCGCATGCCAGCGCGTGACAACTGGCAGTGCAGCTGTGACGACGCACATGAATTAAAACAGTATACAAAGACGACAAGATTGCAGTACCATGCCCTCTGCGAGGCTTCCTAACCAACCCGCAAGCGCGTGCTCCCGTTACGCGCCCCAACAGGGTGCAGCTGTGCCCCTGGCGCACGACCCCGGCCCCCGGCCCGCACGAGGCCGAACAGCACAGCAACCAACACCTCCCAACCCAACAGAACCCGCCAGCAATACATCAATCACTCAAGTCCCATCGTTGACCGGCGACTCTACCCCACAAGCGTCCTCACTCGACACCACCTCTCAACCGCCATCCACACAACCCCCACCAGCTTCTTCCCCCGACTCCGAGGCTGTCGCTGCTGATCTTGATGGCAGTGGCCAGCAGCCTCGTGCTGTGTGGCACTGCGCTGCGTCGTTGGCCTTTTTGCAGCGCTTCGTGCGCGAGGAGTGCGCCCCTGGGTGGACCACCTACGACATCCTAAAGCAGGTCGTTCTGCCGAAAACCGCAGACACCAAGTAAGCTGTGAAAGCGTTGATATAAATCATGTACATGTGTTTTGTGCGGATATCAGATTGGTGCAGTGGCTGTTTGGAGGGCTGAGGGTGGGGCTTCCGATCAAGGTGTTGCCATCCCTGGCCCTCGTGTAGCACCAAGACCTAAGACACATTCCTACCTTACCCACACAGTCGCACACCCTGCAACGCAGGTGCCGCTACGTGGACGTGCTGCCCTCCTGCTGCTCGTCCACCCTGACGTACTTTGTGTCGTACGCCTGGTCCATGCCGTTCGCGCTGCTGGTGGCGCTGCTGGAGCACCACCTGGCGGCGGCAGACCCGGAGCAGGTAGGGCGCGTGGAGCATGTGTAATAGCGCTGTAGTGTGTTAACCCGTGCGTGGGCAGGTGCGTGCTGACAGTGCTGCAGGAGCACCACCTGGCAACCGCCCAGGCTACGATGCGATGCGTGGAACGTAACGGGCGGGTTATTGCCCTGGTTGGGGGCGTGACGCTGCTGTGTGCTGTCGCAGCTGTTCCCCTACGTGATGCTGTGCAGGAGTGCAGCTTCTGCCGGTTGCGCTCATGCCTCTCTCCTGGCCCCTGGCGCAGGTGTTCTGTTGGGTGGACGTGCTTGCCATCAATCAGCACCCGGGGCAGCAGCAGGCGCAGGACCTGGCGGACCTGGAGGTGTGTTGAGGGAGGAGAAGGGTGTGTGGGTTACCGGTCTTGTGTGTGAGCAGGACCGGTGGAGTGTGTGGTGCGGGGCACAGGACCTGGCGGACCTGGAGGTGGGGGAGGCAAGAGACGGGTGTGTGGGTTATCGTGTACAAGTGCAGTTACGGGGTCACAGTAGCATGAAGCAAAGCAAGTACTAGTTACAAGTTAGCGACAAGGAGTATGTTTAGTGACTAGTGACTAGTGACGAGCATCGAGGCAGGCTGCGGCTGGGTGCTGTAGGAGCGTTGCGAGGACCCAACTAAAGCTGAAGGAGAATACACCAGCTGTGTCGGGTGGCCCCTCGGCCCACGCGGGACGAGTGTGTGGCTTGCTGTGTGTGAGCATGATCGGTCGTGCGGCCTCCCGGCTGCTTCACACGGTGCCAACCACCCTGGCGGACGTACCACACATGGATACATGCCTGGCCATGGATTGGTGGCAGGCCGCAGTGGGGTGCACGCACCGCGGAGGTGGGTGTGGTACGGGGCACAGGACCTTGCGGACCTGGAGGTGGGTAAGGCAGGGAGCTGAATGGATGACACGGGACGGTGACTGGACATCTACTGGCACAGCGCGGGCAGCAACCGCAACAACGCAACACCCACACGGTCGCTCATGCGAGCCTACGATGCCATAGACGATGTGTCATGTACAGCTGCATGCATTCCCAGCCGTCCACCCATGGCTGTGTATCTGGTCCCCCCCGTCCCATGCACGTTGCGCAGGTGGCTGTTCGGCTGGCACGTGGCACGCTGGTGTGCCTGGACCCCGCCTGCGTGCCCTTCAGCCGCATATGGTGCCTTTTCGAGTGGTGGACTACGCTCAGGGTATGGGGGCCGGGGGCCTGGGGCGGAGGCTGTGGTGGGGTGTGGGGGTGTGGGGGCCGGGGGCCGCGTGCGGGACGCGAGCTGCTGGGGTCAGAAGGTGAACCAATTGAGGGCGCAGCCGGGCATATCGCGTTGTGCTGCTGGAATGGAACCATGCGGTTTTGTGCTCCACGCCGAGACCGCTTCCACCTCCTCCCCCAGGTCCGCGGCCTGGGGTGCCTCACCTTCCTGGCCGACCCCGCCACACGCCGCCAGCTGGGGCAGCTGTACCAGGTGAGTTAGCTGCACGTGGGTTAACTGCGTGTGGGCTGGCTGCGTTGTGGGCTAACAGCATCGGTTGCGCCGCCAGCATCGATATGACCAACAGCTGGGGCAGCTGTACTAGGTGGATTTGCTGCGTTTCGGTTACCGTTAGATGCGTGTGGGCTTACTGCGTTTCGGTGAGCTGCGTCTGGATGGCCAGCATCAGCTGCACGTGAGCAGCATAGAAGAGCAAACGGTCCGGGCACCCGGCAATCTGCACAAGTGGTGGCGAGCTGGATGTGGCCAGCGTAACGCAGCTGATCCCCTCGATGCGATACTCGTAAACCTTCCTCCCCGCCCATCGCATGCCTGCTCTCTCTGCAAACACGCAGTCCACAGCTTGCCACAATTGTACACCTGCCCCGTGCTGCACCCGGCTCACCCGGCCTGCCCGCTTGTGACACTGGTACCGGGTATCTGCACGCATCTAAACACATGTGATACAACAAACCTGTTGCCCGCAGTCCATTGACGTGCGCAAGGCCCAGGCCACAGTGGACTCCGACCGCGAACGCATCATGGCCGCCATAGGGCCCGCCATTGACCTGGTCAACGCACAGCTGCGGCTGCTGTTCCTGCTGGAGCCGTACGACACAGCCAGCGACAGGCTGCCGTACGGTACGGCAGCAGGAGTGGGAGAGGACGCAGCAGCGGCAGCAGCGGACGCGGCGGGAGGTGCAGGAGCAGGAGCCGAGGGAGGGGGAGGGGGAGGGGGTCTGCAGGGGTACGGTGCGGACGCCCAGAAGCCACAGCAGCAGGAGCAGCAGGAGCAGGGGGAGGTGTCGTGGGTGCAGGAGCCCTTCGAGGCATGGCTGGCACTGCCACCGGAGCACCCCCAGTACAGGTGGGCGTGCATGAGAGCTGGGGCCCTAGGCGTCCCGTGGCAGCGGGCAGGTCGGAGGTGGATGGCGCTGCTTCGCAAATTAGCAGGTCTTGTGTAAGAGTAACGCGTGAGGCAGACACACAGCTCAGGGTCTGAGCGCCCTAAGTGGCGAAGCTTGGGCATCACTATCACAGCTTTTCAGTTTGGGGTAATGCCTGACGGCCGCTCGCTGACTGACCGCGCTTGCGCATACCCGTAAGGTAAAACACATACGCTGCTGCTCCTCTCCCCTGGCCGACCCGCCCCATCCCCACACTTCCCCCAGGGCGCTGCTGCTGGTGGGCCCGCCCGCCTGCAGCAAGTCGCATGGCGCCGCCGCCGCCATCGCGTCCCTCGCCCAACGCAGCCCCGCCCGCCCCACTGCAGTACACTTCTGCCGTACGGGCGACGCCCCCAGCACCGACCCGGGGGTCATGCTGCGCAGCCTGGCGTTCCAGCTGGCGTGCGGAAGGGCCGGCGGGCCGCTGGCCGACCACCTGAGGGCCCGGATCAACGGTGGGGCCTGGTGGGAAAAGTATGCTTATTTTCCCGCCTGCAAACAACCGAAAACGCACAGCTTGTGCGTTATGATAGCAAATTGGTACATCAGGGCTGGGCAAGGCACCGTGCGTACTATCTGGCCCCGGTCATCCAACAAACCTCGCATGGTTGTGATCACACGGGTTCGATTGGTTTTGCATCCCTGCACATCCCTGCTGCAGGCCTGCCCCCGGAGTCCGTGCGGCAGCTGTCCTCCGAAGGGCAGCAGGACGCGGCCTTCAACGTGCTGCTCAAGAACCCCCTACAGGTGAGAGGCTTCTGCTTTTGCACCCTGGGACCTGCGATATGCCCCCCTGCCATCACGCACGCAATAGATGCACAGGTGTGGAAGGCTGCCGTAGTCCGTGTGATGGGCTCGAACCTTGCCAACCCCTCTTCATAGTATGCTTCCCAAAGTCCACCCAGACCCCCGCCACCACCCCCTTCCGGCCTCCACACCTTTACTCGTGCCGCTGTGCGTGAGTGCAGGAGGTGCTGACGCCACCGCAAGGCGTCGAGGAGGACCCCGATGTCTACGTGCCCCGCCTTCCAGGGCTGCGTACACCCGCGCAACAGCAGCATAGTGGTGGTGACGCGGGGTGCGGCGTGCACGAGGTTGTACTGCTGGTGGATGGGGTGGACGAGGCGGAGGGCCCCAGCGGCCTGCCGCACGACAACAGGTCAGTTGGTGTGGTGTGGACCCGGGGCTACTACCTGGGGGAGACACGACACTCACGCGCTGAGCCGTGCTGTACTGTGCTTTGCTGTAGCTCTCCACCTGTATGTCACTCCATGGAGCCTGTGAGTAAAGTGGAAGGATAGCATAGCGCCTGTGGTGCGGTTTACACGCAAATCGTCGTGCTGTGTGCTGCTGCAGGGTACTGGTGGCCCTGCGCGAGCTGCTCCCGCAGCTGCCACCCCGCGTGCGCTTCGTATTCACCACCCGGACCCAGCCGCAGCACGTGGTCCGCAGTCTCGCCTTCAGCTTCGGGGCGCGCACCGCTTATCCCCCTGCACACACCCAGCAGCAGCTGCTGCTGCTGCAAGGGGAACAGCAGCAGGGAGGGCAGCACCTGCACACTACGGCCGGCCCCGGGGCCCCCAACCACCTGCTCTCGGTGCTCCAGCCCCTGCTCGCACAACTGGGTGACCACCACGAACACCACCACCAACACGTGCCACCACCACCGGGGTCGCCACAGCAGCCAGGCGGTGGGGGCTCAGCGCTGGACGCTGCCTACCTGCGCATCTTCACGGCGCAGCTGAAGGCTCTCGGACCCACAGAGGTAGGGCAGCCACCCCGTTTCCCCGGCCGTGGATCTGCACCAGCGGACTAGGGCATTGAAGCTTTGTTTCAAGCCACACACCACAGCACACCTATGCTCTGCACAGCGCAGCACGGCACGGCACGGCACGGCACGGCACGGCACGGCACGGCACGGCACGGCACGGCACGGCACGGCACACCGCAAGCCGCATGGTACTGTTTCCCTTCCCGCCAGCCCGCGTCCTCACACCCAAGTTACAAGCCCCAACACCCTACGCAACTCCCTGTCCGCTCTCCACCATCCAGCGCTGCGGCGTGCGTTCTCTGCTGGAGCTGCTGCTGGCCTCCCCCCAGCCGCCCTCCCTGGCCGTCATCGCACAGCAGGGCCTATCGCCCCACCTGCACCACCTGCCGGGCTGGGGCGTGCTGTTCGCTGTGCGCGCCTTCCGCCTCAAGGCGCTGCACCGATCGCTGATGGACTGGATGCGGCGGGCGCTGGCGGGGGTGGGCGGGGGAGGTGTGGGGGGAGCGGCGCCACAGGTGGGAGGAGCTCCTGCGGCAGTGGCAACACGGCCGGCAAGCAGCGGGAGGCAGCAGCGGCAGCAGCAGCAGGAGACGTGGGATGTGCGGCTGGGGGCGGATGTGGACGTGGGCCGGGGGCACGCGCGGCTGGCAGACTGGGCGCTGGCGGACCTGAGGGGCAGGGCGCGGCCGCAGGTGGGGACTGGGCAGGGGCGGTCGTGGTACAGTTGTGCAGGGAGGACGGGGTTTACCTGGGGCTTGTCGTACCGGTCACGAGGGCCGAGTGGAGGACGGTGCGATGAAGGCAGATGATGCGGACGGGGCGTAGCATGCATGCCCACCTGACCGATTGTGGGTCGCAGGTGGCAGCGCTAAGAACATTTCGCTCTTAGCTGTTCCTGCGTGTGTCCCTTCCGTGCCCCACCATGCAGGCCTACAGCCTCCGGTACGCCATCTACCATCTGGCTCACGCCATCGCAGCGGGCCAGCGGCAGGAGCAGGGCCAGGGGAGGGCCCCCGGGGCAGAGCCCCACACGGCGGAGTACCAGCAGCAGCTGGATGCGCTGCTACTCGACTGGGGCTTCTGGCAGCAGGTGGGTTAGGCGGGACCAGGGGGTGGGACCCTCAATGACCCATAAGACCAGTGTACCAGAGGGCATTGTACGGGTGCGGTTGCGAGCCGCTAGCCCCGCCTCAACTTCCCCTCCTCCCCCCATTCTTCTCCTCCCTTGGTAGCGAGTGCCCTATTTCCATTGCCTGCCTCCTGTCCCCCCAGGTGTACACCAGCCGCCTTGGCAGCGCCGTACTGCGCGACCTGCTGACGCTGTCCGGCCCGGCGCTGTACAGCCCCGCCGCGCGCGACGCCGTACGGCTGGTACGGCGCGACCACGCGGCCCTGGAGCGCGACCCTGGCCTAGTTGCCAACCTGGCAAGGGAGTCTCCCCTGTCCTCCGCCACGCGCGCGCACGCGCCCCTTGTCCCCGCTCTCAGCGCTGTGGCAGGAGCGTCGGCATCAGCACCAGCAGCAGCAGCAGCAGCAGTAGGAGTGGATGGAAAGTCCCAAGGGGCGACTGCGGGTGGTGAAGGAGGTTGCTGGCCGTGTGTGGTAGCTGCCCCTGTGCACGCGGAGTGGCCTGCGCTGCTGGCGGTGGTGTCGGGCCCCAGCCGCAACCCCATGCACCGCAGCGTGAGGGGCGTGGCCTACTCGCCGGACGGCACGCTCATCGCGCTGGCCACCAACGCCGCCACGGTGGGTGCCGGTATCGCGTGGAGGGCGGGTGCAAAGGGGTGCCTTACATGACGGCCGCTGCGGGCCACAGTTGGGGCAGCGTACCGCGTCTCAGCCGCATTGATAGATTGCTTTGCAGCACTTGAGTTCCCCCCACCCCTGGCACATACGCTGGCATTCCATGACAAAACCTTCCCGACACTGCACACGCCTACCGCCCTTCCACGGGCCCCAGGTTGCACTGTACGACGTCGATGCGCATATGCTTTCCCTTCCACCCTTGAGTGCCTTGACACCATCCCTTAACCCCGCACACACCGCCAACCCCTCCACGGCCACCACAGGTCGAGCTGCACGACGCGCAGACGGGCGACCTGGCGCTGCGGCTGCGGGGCCACAGAGAGCACGTGCACACAGCGGCCTTCGTGCCCACTCCGCCCACCGCCACCGCCATGGCAGCCGCAACACCAGGGACCCAAGCATCCGGGTCAGCCGAGGCTCAGGCACCGGGGCCCATGGCCATCCGGCCGCTGCTTCTGGTGTCGGGCGGATCCGACAAGACGGTTCGGCTGTGGGACTGCATCACAGGTAAGCGCACCGCTCGTGCTGGTGGCCAGAAAGAAGTCCTTGTTGTGCCCGTTTTGAGCGTCATGCCTGTTGAAACGCCTGGAGCTGGTTGAAGCACGACCCATGCCACGTGTGCGTGTAACACGCTGTCTGCCCCACCACGCGTCCGCCCCTCTGCGCGCGACAGGCGAGCAGCTGGCCTGCGTGTCGGCTCACCCCGGGCAGATCACCGCCGTAGTGGTGCACCCCGGGGGGCAGCTGGTGGCGTCCGCGTGCGAGCGTGGCACGGTGAGCGGCTGCAGCGATGCGGGCAGGCGGGCAGGGGAGCAAGGTCATGTGGGCCGTAAAGCCTGCACTCGTCGTGTTAAAGCCTGCACATGCGCATGCAAGCGCGGATGCAGCTGAAAACGCAGAAGCAGATGGACATGCCGATGCAGGTGTAGGTGCAGATTCAGGTGCCCACTCGTTTCGGATCAATGACAAGACGTTCCTACCACGCACGGCGACTGGGCCTTGCAGTGGCCACCTACCGGATGCCCCACCATGCCATGCACTCAACACCGGTGTCCTGCCCCACACGCCCACAGGTGTGCATCTGGCGCGTGGCGGACCTGCTGCCGCGCCCGGGCGCACCTGCTGCTGCTGCTCCTCCCACGGCCCTGGTGGCATACCAGGCTGGCAGCGGCCCCGCGTCCGTTGCCGTGCCGCTGTGCACCCTGGCCCACCCAGACGCCGTGTTTGGGTGCGCGTTTGCGCCCGGGGCCACGCATGCACACGCGCAAGCCAGCAACAACACGGATGTGCCGCGGGGTGTGCTAGCTACTGCGTGCAAGGACGCGACGGTCCGGTTTTGGGACATCGGCTCCGGGGAACAGGTGCGTTAGGCCGCGTTCCTCTCCGCGGCGTTGCTTAATCCTTGCCGTACTTGCCCGCCAATTGCGCCGCCAATGCGGTTGACCAACCGCGCAAGAGCTGCTTGCAAGGATATGTGCAGGGCCATGTTGACATCACAGAACTCATCCTGGTGCTGTATGCGTCATGGCCGCGCCCGGCAGGTCGGCTCGCTGTCCGTAGCTGCGTACGGCGGCCCCAAAACCATGGCCAGCCGCGTGTCGTACACTAGTGACGGCACGGTGCTGGTCGTGGGCCTGTCCAACGGAGGTGTCCTCGTGTGCACGAGGCAGTCGCCGCCGCAGCATCAGCAGCAGCAGGCTCCAAACCACCACCAGGGCTGGGCGGTGCACGCCCACCTAACGGGCCATACGGCGCACGTGACGGGCATCGCGCTGACGCAGGACGGCCGGCGGGCGTACAGTAGCAGCACCGATAACACGGTAAGGCCTGTGGGCTGCGGGCTGGGGATTGGGTTGGAGAGCTCGGGTCGCCTGTAGAAGCAGTGCACCGCAAAGAGCTGCGGCCCGCAGTTCTCAAGGCTACATCTGCCCTGAGCTCCTAGCGTTTGCTACGACGTAGTTCATGATCGGCTCCGCGTTGCTCCATGTGCAGCGAGCAATCAAAGCGGCCGTGATGCAGCAGTTTGCACAATGTGACAAGTGCAGGCGACGTTGTGTCTGTCCCGACCCTACCAGCTCACCGATGAAGCACCTCCTCGCTTGCCCACGTTGCCTACCGGTATTTCGAGCCTACCGGCTCGCAACCAGAGTGAACACCTTCCCTGTCCTCCCAGATCCGCGTTTGGGACCTGACTGCTGCGCTGTCCGCGCTCGGTGGAGCGGGCACCAACCCCGCCACCCCTGGCCAGCCCGCCCCCTGCCCCCACCAGCTGGCGGTGCTGGGAGGGCACCAGGACTATGTGGATGGGGTGGCGCTGGCGCCGGGCGGAGGCCGCCTGGCCTCCGCGTCGTCAGATGGCACGGTGGGTGCAGTACGTGTGGGTGCGTGGGAGGCGGGACGGGGAAGGCGGGGGATTTTGCCCAGTTGTTGCACCCCTGTGTTATGTGCGCAGGTGCGCCGTTCAGGTGCACCCACGGTTTACTTGAACGGCGGAGGAGCGGCAAAGCAAAGCGGTTTGTGTTGCAGGGTGTGGTGCAGGGACTGGCACGGCGCCTGCACGCCAACAAAAGGAGCACAGCGGGGCCCAGTGCTTGATGGCCTTGTACTGCACCATTGGCTTTTATAACCCTTACGAGATCCTTGCATACAGCCAAAGCGCCTACATGTTCGGGTATGGGGCTCCGGAACCCTGCTCGAGCGCTGCATGCTAAACGTGGACGTAGCCTCCGCGTGAACTCCCTCCTGCCCGCATTCCCTGCTGCTGCCGCTGGCGCTGCTGCAGGTGCGCATCTGGGAGGTGGGCGGCGCGGAGGGCAAGGCCCCCGCCACGCCGCAGCAGCACAGCCAGGACATCATGGCCATGGCGGTTGCGTCCAACGGCAACCGCTACATCGCAACCGCCTCCAAGGACAAGACGGTTGGCATCTGGATGCTGCCCGACCCGCCGGGGGTAGGAGCAGCGAAACCGCCCGCACATCCGCCCCAGCAGCCGCACGAGCAGCAGCAGCAGCATGTCAAGACGGAAGTGGAGGCCGCGCCGGCCGTAGATCCGGGCTGGCAGCCTGAGGCGGGAGTCCAGGAGGAACGTCATGAGCAGAGGGAGGAGAAGGGGCAGGAGCAGCAGCAGTCACAGGGGCAGGATGCAGCAGCAGCAGCGGAGGCCCACTCCGTGGGCCTGATGATGCAGCTGTCGGGGCACAGCTCCACGTTGTCTGACGTGGCGGTGGCGTCCGACGAGGTGACGCTGGCGTCCTGCTCCTACGACGGAACGGTGAGGCGCGGAAGGGAAAGGGAGGTGTGCTTGCATTGTGGCGGGACTCACCGTACGTACGCCCACACCCCACACCCCATGTCACACACCCCATGCGCGACACCCCACACCCCACACCCCACCCAATGCCCCATGCCCCACGTCTCACACCCCACTACCCCACGCCCCCCGAAGGTGCGGGTATACCGGCTGGACCGACCTACGGTTCCGGAGCTGGTGCTCAGCGCGGGCCCTGGCTTCGTCACTGCGCTGTCCTTCGACGCGTGGGGCTCCCGCCTGGTGTCCGCCTTCGGCCAGGGGCAGCTGGCGTACTGGGACGCCAGCGTGTGGGAGGCAGAACACTTTACCCACACCCATGGGGAGCAGCAGGCCGGGGCAGAGGGCGCAGGTGCTGGCGCAGTCGGACCGCTTGGCGAGGCAGCAAGCGGCGCGGAAAAGAAGCAGTTTGAGCCGTTGAGGGTGGAGTCGGATGCGCGGTTGACAGCGTATTGGAGCCTGGCGCACTCGCCCGGCGCCTACCTGGTAGCGGCTGGGAACAACAACAATATCATCAGCGTGTGGGACGGGCTGCAGCCGGGACAGGAGGCGCCGGAGTGCATGCTGCTGGCGTGCTACCGGCCGGAGGAGGAGGCCAACGGGCATGTGTACGGCGTGGCGTGGTCGCCGGACGGGACGCGCATCGCGGGGGCGTACAGCGGGCGCGCGGGCGGGCGGGCGCGAGTGTACGACATCACGACGGGCATGATGGTGGGTACGGTATAAGGGAGACTTAGAACGGGCGTGGAAGCTGGTCGGCTGTGCTTGACGGCTGCCGGCATACCTGAAGGCAGCAGGCCCGCAGCAGCGCGCAGCCCTTGCGTAATCATACTGTAGAAACGTCATCAGCACAGCAGGCCATGCATGTCTTCAGCCGCGTGTGTGCCGATACCATTCCTTGATTGCGGTCCCCAAACAGGTGGCGGACTTCCGTGCGCACGACAACGACACGTGGCGCGTGGCCTTCGACCCGTCAGGCCACCTGCTAGCTACCACCTCGTACGATGGCACGGTGTGCGTGTACGACCTGTACGATACGAGAGCCGCCAAGCGGGTGGCCACGCTCCGGGGCCACAGCGGCTGCGTACGGGGCGTGGCCTTTGCGCGGTGCGCCACCCCGGCGGGCAACGGTAGCGGCAGCAGCGCAAGTGGAGGCGATGGAAACGCATGTGGCGAGCAGGATGGCGGGCAAGTGGAGGCGGCTGGGGCTGTAGCTGGGAATGGCACAGATGGTGTGGTTGGCTATGAGGGTGGTGATGTGGGTCGGGACTTGCTCAAGGTGCTTGAGGCGGACCCGCTGAGTCTGGTTACTGCAGGTAGCGATGCCACCGTGCGCGTTTGGTCCGTTGCTGAGGCTGTGAGGGCGGGTCAGGTGTCGTACGTGTGTCCCTGGTCGCTGCCCGCATGAGGCAGTGCAGGCCCAGCGCGCGGAGTGGCTGTTGCGCGTGTTTGTGGCGTCCCTTCGGCATGTGCCATTGCAGCGGACGCGGCATTGCAGGGCGTTGGTGGGCGGATGCACTAAGATCGTGCGGTGTTGGAGCGCGGAAAGGAGCGGAGACATGGGCGCTACAGCATTTGCCTCCGTAAACCTCATGCATGGGGCCGTGAGGGCGGGATCGCTGCAAAGAAGCAAAATACGTGCACCACTCTGAAGTACGCAGCATTGTAATTATTGCTTCTCATAAATTATTGCTAGTTCGATCCGTCCTGTACAAACTAGGTAGGACACGTCGTCAACAATTGCTTGAGTTAGCATCGGCGCCCAGGAGTCAGTACCTTCAACACGCTGATACTATTCACATACTTGATCTATCAAACAGGCGGCGCCGTGTGACCAACTTGCAGTGTCGACCCTGATCGCAATTCTGTAGCGCCTTCAAAGCCCTTAGACATGTCGGCTGCTGGCGAGGTAGGCAGCTTACAGTTACTGTCAAACTAGACTGTTGCGGCCGCGGTGCCAGATGCCCGTCGGAGCACAGAGTCGACCCAGCATACCACGCCAAGGGCGTGTGGGACGACTGCCTTGACACCCGCGACCGCCTTGGCTGTAGGCTGCTGCTGCCGCAGCTACCGGGGACGACGGGTTCAACACGGTGATCCTCGTTGTTGGCTTCGTGTGCCTCATCGTTGTGGGCGTCTTCGTCGGTGGGTACCCTGCCGTGCGTGCCGTGGCCCTTGCGTGCCCAATGGGGCTGCGCACGGATCTGAATCAGCCGCATGAAAGCTTCTGAAACAGCGTTTCAGTTACCTGAGAGCTGCATGTCTTGCATACGGCATCTTGAGGCATGCAGTATCTTAGGGCCATGTTTGCATCCTGCTCTAGCAGCATGATCTTGTAGCCTCTCCTGACGGCCGGACTCTCCTACGCCATCGGCAGGAGCCTACGTCAACCATGTGAAGATGGTGAAGAATGCCCCCGTGCGCCCCAAGAAGAAGCTGGGCGCCAAGCAGATGAAGCGGGAGAAGCTCAAGATGGGGCTGCGGCCTGCGGGCGACGACTAGAGCACTGGATGTAGGGTCGAGAGCAGGGTAGGCAGCGCTCCGTGACTGCGGACATGGGATATTACTGTATGAGTTATGTATGGCTGACAGCTTGAGAACCGCTGTCATAAACAATGGGTGGTGACGGGGGTTACGACGTGAAGGCTGGTAGCAAGGCAGCAGGAGTCGTATGGTGCTGAGGTACAAGTAGGCACAAGTAGGAGGCGTAAATTGCCAAGGTGGACACGCGGACAACCGCACAAACTCTAGCCTCGTCAACCAATCGCAAATATTGCAGGGAAAGGGGCCGTCGCGTATGGGTGCGCCCTGCGAGTATGATGCCGTGCACGTGACGGTCCGGTGCAGTCACCTGTTGGGTGGCTGCCGACGCCCGGTCGAATTGAGTTAGGCGCTGCACCACCAGCCACCCAAGACGTCGGGGTGTTGCACTTTTGGGCTCGTTAGATGCTGCCTTCGCATGTGTTGTACCGCACGGTTGGTCGGCATGCGTACCACTTGCAGGCGTACCAGCAGGCGTACCACGCGGGCGGACCACCTACTGTTTGTCAGGCCTTGCTGCCCGCAGCCAGTGCACAAGCGGCCCCTGCCGCGAGTCAGCTCCGCCGTTCCTTGTAAGGAAAGCTTTGGTCAGGAGAATTTGTCCTGAAGCTGTGCTGCCTGCATCCTATCATGGATTTCTGGTATGTGCCAGGAGACGCTTCCCCTGGGTGTCATTGCTTTGGGAGGGCTGGTTGGCGCAGTACTCTCTACTCTATTGCCACAGATTGCCACAGCACCTTGTGATGTGTATTTTGGTCGTATTGTGAGGGTTTGGTCTGCACTACCACATGCGACCGGCTCAAGTGAAAGGGTCCTGTATGCCGTGTCGCAGGGGATATCCCTTGCCAGGCCCTTCCCCACGCGAGCTCATAAGCCTTCGGTTACCGCGCCCGTCCTTTGGCGCACAATAGTATCACCACATGCGCAAGAATGACATTTGCGCAAGGCTGCAGGGACTCTGCTTGTCCAAACGGCAGGCCGATGCGACATTGTTCCAGCAGGGTAATCACAAGCCTCTTGTCTGGGAAGTCCCTGATACAGACACATGATGCAATAAAGCGGATTGAGTGCGGCCACCAGTGCGTAGGAGACGCAGCATAAATACGCAAGGATGACTTGCGGAAGCTTTACACTGCAGCTGTGAGACTCGATGGTCCTGTCGGTTTGTGCAATCGTTATATGCACAATATGCTTTGTAGCTGATTGTCGCGGATGTACAGGGAGCCTGTCGTCGGGTGT